>CAKAOH010001700.1:145928-209088 GCA_916701665.1 Sebastiscus tertius
CCCGCTCTTTCTCTGTCCCTCTCCCTGCAGGCAGAAGGAACGAGGCAGGGTGACGCATCATGAACGCATCATCAGTAACAATGCGCATGTCTTAAAGCCTGTGGTGTTAACGCACAGAAGCCGGATCATGATCCGGATCGCCACCAAAATCAAATGGATTGTTCATTGTGCTGCACCCCACCCCTCCAAAAAATGTCATTCAAATCCATCACAGACTTTTGGAGTAATCCTCCAAACGGACAAACCAACAAACAAACCAACAAACCAACAAACCAACACCGGTGAAAACGAAGGATAATGAAGGAAAAACATTGAATGCTAGTGGATCCATGAATGGAGTGCTTACTTGCTGCTGGAGATGTTGTTTTGCCCCGTGCCCCGTGCCAGACCCCAGAATTTAATTAGTGTGAATAAGGTGAATATATGCTCCGATTAGTGAGGATAGGACACTCTTAATTGCAGCCCCGCTTTGTAATTTAGGCTCATAAGATGGAGTTATACCTTTACTGAAGAAGACAGTTAGAAGGGTCAGTAAATAATATGCAGAAGATTGAATTTGCATAGACTGCACTGTACTGTTTGTTGGCCTGTAGGGTCTCACATCAACACTTAAGACAATCCGCTTCTATTGTTGCATGCAGGAGTCTACACACTCACAGTGGATTAAGTTGAATTTCTAACTTTTCAAAGCCAGTACACACACACTCACACACACACAAGCTTCATTCTTAATCAAATAAATAAATAGATAAACAAATTAATAAGCGTGGAGGGCATGACTTTGGAATTGTTTGCGTTGTATGCATAACTGATGAACTCTGTGGATTCACTGATGTATTATTCACATATGTAAACTAACACGTTTACAACGAGCGGAAAAGCTGTTTGTCACTGAACTTCAAATGTGACCTTCATGGGGGGAAACATCACAAGAAAATGGAATTTAATGTAATTTCTCATGCTTTTACGAGCATCAAACACGCGTCATGTATCAGAAATTCTGGATATGTTTGTAGAATACTAAAAACTCATTCCTGGTGTAAGGTTTGTGGTCAGGCAGTGTGAATAACAAACTCAAGCTCTCATTTCACACAACATAATAGCTGGTCAAGAGGAGGCTGGACTGCCTCATAGCTGATGGTGTTTTTGCTCTCTGCTAAACCCTCTTTCAAATACACATGAAACCCCTCTGGCTACTTCTCCCAAGCCTCCCAACCCCCCAAAGACATTTGAGCCTTTCGACAAGGCTAATCTTCCCTTAGCATCTCCTTATCACCCAGTTCACATTTGGCCCACCAGTAAGAGGATGGAGGAAGGGCTGAACAACACTCACACACTATATATCAGCTACTGATGGGGTTACCAGTGGTAAACTAAAAGGATGGAGAAGCGAGATTGTTTCTGACTGATTCCGGTTCCCAGATGGATAATGTGTAACACCTTTCCCAGCAGTATAGTGCTGTGGGTATACTGGTTAACTCCCAGTGCATCAGAAAGCACTCAAAGCGCAACATAATAATGAACTACAGTTAGGTCACCTAAAGGGTAACTATTAGCACTAGCAGCACTATAGCAGTCAGGGCAAAGTCACACATTCACCTGGCATTTTTAGATTCTTTTGGGGATCTTTACAGACTTATCTGTCTACATTTGATTGTTTCAACACTTAACTGGGGTACACAAGTCAAATGTTTAGACCACTTAACCGTATAGCGATATAGCTGTCCGACGAGTTTCCAGAGATCCTTGCCACCCGGAGCATGACGTAAGAGCAAAAATCGCTGCTGTTTGACTATGGTCCATTGCTCCATATTTTTGAGTCTAACTGACTAATAGTGACAACAATTTCTAAAATTGGTCCAGTAGGCTATTGAGGGAGAGCGGCTGCAATATTGTGCTATTGGGGCAAGCTGGCACCGTCATTTACGTCCACTAAAAGTGTTTGTTTTTGCCATGACGGGCTCTGATTGTTATTATAAGTGTTTGACTTTATGGAAAGAGTCTCGCTGAAGGAGAAGTGTCGTTCTGAAATCTGGCGAGGTTGCCGGAAGACGACGGTGGAATAGTGGAATACATCCATGGTGGAAATGTGAGTGCCAGCCGGTCAGAGTTTGTTGTGTTGGATTAAGAAAGCATAGCTTAGCGTTATCTAAAAGATTTTCAATGTCATGGCTGAATATTTAGATATCGACAATGTGGACGATGTCTTTGTCTGTATTTATTTGAGCCAGAGTATACGGATATTCAGATTTCACGAGACTGCTCCTTGAGCGGGTAAGAAAAACGTTTTATTTCTCTGTAGGGCCCTTTCCATAATGTTGTCAGACACTTATAATAACAATCTGAGCCTGTAAGTGGCAAAAACAAGCACTTTTAGTGAACGTAACATTACATGGACACTGCTCACTTGCCCTCACAGCTCGTTTTGTGGCTGCCGGTTACAGCGTTATCCTTCAATACTAAACACATTTCAGAAATTGTTGTCCCCATTAGACACTTAGACAGGAAAAACATGGGAAAATAGTGTTGAAAAACACAGAAGTTACCCTTCTAATTTGCTGTGATGTTATTTCATGCACTGATGTTTGAAAATGTCAAAGCAAGTGTAACGAAAAGTGTTTGCGGTGAACTGCAAGGTGTCACCCTTCCCTGCATAAATAAATGTTAAAAATGATTATTAGTCAGCAATGTTTTCCCTGGTAATCACTGTTTATGGATTTTGGTGTGTGTAAATGTCAGACTTGAGCTTCCCAAAATGCTGAGGTGATGAAGGTCATCTCAGCAGGCAGAAAATGAAGATGGACACAGAGCTATAATGGCTGGGATAGGCAAAATGCAAGGAGTTGGAATAATGTCAAAATAAACAAAGGTTGCTTCTTTTAACATTTATTTACAACAATTATATGTCACACATAATGATAGGCTAATCTATGACGGTCAGATTCATCAGTAATTCAGTGTTGTGGCACAGAGAAAATGTCCATACAGCAGTAGAAATAAATAGATTTTATGTGTAAATAACTGGCTATAGATTCTGGCTAATCACATTTCCAGTCTTGGTTTAAAGCTCCTCTTCTTCTTCTTCTTTTTCTTCATCAATCTTCTGCCCAGTAACACAAATTCGTCTTGTTTTCCTTCAGTAGTTATTTTGTAATTCGAAATACAAGGTAACAAAAGACTCAACCGAATAAACGGCACTGTGATTCAAAAATCAAACTGCTAAAAATAAGAAAAAGTGTGACAATGATATTAATACTCGGACGCAAAAGAAATTGGACGTGCGAATATCCTCGCAAAATAGTAGACGCTGGAAGCTTGGTGACATAGTGACTACTTCATTTGCATTTCATGCCCTGGCTACCATTCGTTGCTACTAGACTAGCTAGCTAGCACTTAGCTAACTACCAGTTAGCAAGCTAGCTAGCTAAAAAGGCGCAAACCGGAAATAAGTTTACACAGTTAATTAAAGTAAACACAATTGTAGCATCTGTTCCTGTCTCACAATTGACCATAGAAACCATACTGCATCTCTTTAGTGAAGCTTTTGGTGGAGCGTTTGTGCTCCGACAGAGCTGGGTCAGTAAAATTAGATGGTGCAACACAGCTAATAAGATAGCTCACTATATTTTGGGCTGTCCTGCTTGCTAAATTATGAATCCTGCTAAGGCGTGAATTCATGTGTCAAACTTAAACTCAACGCGAAAGCACAATGCAAATTTACTTCAACTATGCAACTATTAACTGATTTAGGTCCGAGCCTTTAAAAAGTGTTCAGAAAGAAAGAGAAGCGGCTTGTTTCTAATCAACACAAAACAGCCAACTGTAAAGATGTTAGCTGTATCATTAGCTAGATCGCAACGTACACACTGACAGTGTGCAGGAGTGTGTATATTCAAATGCTGTAACCTTTAACAAAATTATATTTACATTTGATTCGATTCATAAGAATATTGTATTTACAGAGAACATCAGCAACAAAACCCTTCATCTTTCACTCAGAGCTAAGATGATGATGCCACCAGGCCCTCAGGCTCCGGCCTGTAGCGGAGCGTCCAGGGCTCGGATGTGGACACTGGGCAGAGTGAACCAGGCTAAAGGAAGCTCTCGTCCAGCACTGTCGTCCTGGAACTTGATGTTAAGGTAGAAATCCCCAGTGTAGAGGAAGAGCAGGGCTCCCACACAGACAGAGTTTTCTTTGGGTTTAACCTGGTGATGGCAAAGACAGACAGAATCATTAGCAGTAGTTTCATAATGAATCTGGCACACTGTCAGCCAGAGCGAAGCCAACAGGGGAGTAGGTTTTGAAGCCGACTGCGGCTTTCATGAAAAGGTACCAACAAGTGCAGCGTTTCCTCCTTCAGTGACGAACAATTCCCCAAATGAAGTTGTTTTGCACATTGAGGAATATGGGGAATTCATTCATGCTTTCATTTGCTTTTTTAGACTACAAGCTCTTTGTTCTGGCATCAACCAAGCCGCTTTTAATCGCCTCCAGCTTGTTCAACATTCAGGAGTGATAATGTGTCACAGACAAAGGATCCCTTCTCTGATAAGGGTCTCTTTAATTTATAAAGATTGTGGTTTTAGCCTATTTGTTAAGCATGCTATAGCACGGGGTTTTTTTTTTATGCCTGCTGGACAGTCACTGGTTTCATTTCAAGTCACAATTTACAGTGACTTGAAACATGCTTGAGTTATGTAATCCATCAAAGCAAAAGTCATGTCTGCCTCTACAGTTCCCTGAGGTACATTAATGTGTGTTGCCTGTACTGCAATAAAACACAATGTTATTATGATTTGGACAAAAAAAAAAAGCAGCCATGATTATGTAACTCAAGCAAATCATAAATCTCAGCTGGTATGTGGAAGGAAGGGGAAAGAAAAAACTAATTTACACATTTAAAACATGATGATATGCTTTTATCATCTTGTTCTTTTTTTTGTTATGCTTTTACAACATGGTGTTTCAAATTCATCAGTAATATCAAAAATTCATGGTTTGGTTTAAATTGGTTTAATGTGCTGTTAAAG
This sequence comes from Sebastiscus tertius, assembly GCA_916701665.1. Lineage (NCBI taxonomy): Eukaryota > Metazoa > Chordata > Actinopteri > Perciformes > Sebastidae > Sebastiscus > Sebastiscus tertius. Next base: position 150,960 of record CAKAOH010001700.1, read on the forward strand.
CATAGAAGCCTAATTATCGCTATTACTACTGGTGGTAATAATGCGGCAACATTTTAAGTCCCTCTATTCTATCTATTCTGCACAATACTACTTTTTCTTTTTTAGTTTACTTATTTTACTAAATGTATCTTACTCTTATTGCTATTCTGTTAGGCACTGGTGTTAGTATTACTCCCTATACACTTTATATTTTTACTCCTGTGTCTATTCTCATGTTGTTGTAATTTACCTTCCTATCTTACAGTATCTTAGCATTTATGAACAGCATTTAAACACGGTTTATTACACACTATAATGTAGTTATAAGCAGATATAAGGGTTTATTAATGTATTTATCAACAACTATAACTTCTCCTGTGGAGGCTAAAACACAAGTAGTAATACTATAAAATATGTCTTCATAGGAGAAGTTATAATCGTTGACAAATACCGTACGCTTAAAAATGACACTATGACGTCAATCCAGCTTCGACTGACCGTTTCAATGTAGAAGGTGTTGGAGCCGATGAAGGTGACCGCGTCCTCCAGATCGTAGTTCTGGACTCCGTTCTGGTAGTCCTGAAAGGGCACCACAGTCAGAGCCAGGGGCCCCACTGAGTTCTTGCTCAGATTGGTCAGTTGTACCTCCAGGGTCACAGCTTCACCCGCTTTACAGTCGGCAATGACATCGCAGTCACATGGCTTCCCATTCACCAACACATCTGGAAACAGACCACACAAAGGAGAGGGGGGATTAGCGGAGGGCCTGGAGGGGGGGACGGCTCTTTTGTCTCACTCTTTTCTGCACAAAAATGGGACTCTGAAGAATTTTGCGGAAGCAATATTAAGACCTTTCAAAGCAACGTTTAAATCTCGTGCTCGGTCGTTCACAGGATTCCCATCCAATCTCCATTTCATTTGTATTCATCAAAACCCGACCCCAACCGTTAATGGCCTATCATACTGTTTCTGGTGGAGGATCAATAGGCTTTGTTTGTCCTAAAATACATTTTATTGACATCAGTGGAGAGTGCTGGAGCTCTGGGTATTAAACTGAATTCCCTGCTGTTAATCTCATGCATGACTAATTTCGGTTAAGAAAGGACGAACGAGATTGTTGGAACAATCCCAACGTGCCATACACACACCGCCCTGAAGTACATTTCTCTCTCTCTCTCCTCTCACGCTGCTATACCTCCCTCTCTCTCCTGTCACAACCAACCAAGAAACACTGAGTGAGTTCAATTCAATTCCCGCTAATGTGTGGCCAGTCACTCCTGATGTGGCCCCTATTTGGCTAAGGTGCAGAGGGAGACATGATGATTTGTTTTGAACAACGAGCTCAGTGAACTGAGCTCCCGCAACGCTCCTGGCGGGATGAGGAGAGGACTGACTCCAAACATGGGGGATTCAGGGGCCGCCCGAAGAGATCACCCGAGTAATGACTCCCCCGAGAATATAACGGCGGCCTACAGTACACACACACACACACACACACACAAACAACACGCGCACAAACCGGTTGTCATACGCTTTCTAGTGTCACGCCCGCAGCTGTGATAAACACTGTGAGTCAGAGCGGCTGAGCCTGCGTGACAGCCTGATGAAAGAGGCGAGCTGCGTTTGGTGCCGCTGGTGTGCCGATCTGTTGCGTACAGCGAGGGGTGGGGGGTGTGGTGTGGGGGGGGTCGAGGGGGGAGTATGAAGATAGACAGACCATCCAGCAGGAGGGAGGGGGGGGGGTTGTGGGCGGGCGGCTGAGGCCGTGCTGTCACAGTCAGAGTGAGAGAGCCCCGGGGAGGCTGGAGCTACAGGAGGGTGACATTCAGCTCCACGTCTGTATTAAAAACACACTTCACTCAACACAGACAAGCAGCAGCACTCACTCACGAGGGGCTCAGGGGAGCTTTCTTTTTTTTTTTTTTTTTTTTTAAAAGAAAAAATGTCTTCCTAGATTTAGAAAGATGTATCAGTTTGCTGCTACAGGTCTTTATCAAGACGTTCTTTTATTAGTCAGTACATGTTGTTCTCCTCAGATTACATCCTGTACATTATTTCTTACTGTATGTACTACTTTTCTATGACAGTATCGACTGAAATGTGTCTATAGAATTGAGTAGTAAAAACATTAGTTTTATTTCAATGTTCTTTTATAAAACATTGTCTGACTTAAATGATACATTTGCAAAAATATTAAAAAATATAAAATCTTTAATATGTTAAGTTTGACTTCTTTTGTTAAAGGAACAGTGTGTAACATTTCGGGGGATCTATTAGCAAAAATGGAATCTAATATTTGTAGCCATGTTTTCATTAGTGCATAATCATCTTAAAATAAGAACTGTGTTTTCATTAGCTTAGAATGAGCCCTTCATATCTACATAAGGAGCCGGTCCTCTTCACATAGTCCTCAATATTGCTCCACCATGTTTCTACAGTAGTGCAGAACGGACAAACCAAACACTGGCTCTAGAGAGACCCTTTCATGTTTTTACGTTACCTGAGGGCCACGGTAGTTCTCAGACAACTTGTAAACGTGAGCCGCAGAGTGTAAAACCGTGGTACCGCCAGCCGCTGTCTGACTTCCGTTGCTCCTAAAGTAATGTTATTATGGTAAGGATGGCCTCTGAGCGAGGCGAACGGCGTTACCTCGGTTTTGCACTCAGCGGTTCACGTTATCGCAGTCTTGGAAAAGGGGGGAGTGAGCGGAAGGGAATTCAGTTGGTTGCAATCTGCAACCACACCACTAGATGCCGCTAAAGCCTACGCACTGTCTTTAAGTGTTTTATATTCCTCAAAGTAAACTATAGCAAAATCTTTTGAAGTCAGTACCAAAACTAAGGTATTATATTGATACAAGCATCAAAACATTTCAAATAACACCAAGCCTTATGCATATATAAGCTATGAGATATGAGGATATTGAACAGAATCCATGGAGTTATGCCGCTGTATACTGACATTCATCAAGTCAAATAAAACAAGAAATAAAGCAAATTATTTTTTAAAGAAGATCAGTCTCTGTAGTCATTATTTTTCATTTCATTAAAAACTCTGTAAAGTGAATAAAAAATTACATTAATTTATCATTTATCATCATGGAAAGTAATGCAATATCACTTTTCATTTTGTCAAATAGCATCTAGACCCATTACAAATTGAGAATCTCATTTATATTTCAGTTCTCACTGGATTATCCTTGTTGCATTTTTCAACATTTGTGTAGTTTCATGTACTGAAATCAATAGCAAAATGCTAGTAGCGGATCATCTTTTCAACTTTTTCACTGTCTAATTCAGATTCGCTGTTGGCTTTGACACAATCCAGATGTAAAAAAAGCAGCAAATAATTCAAAATTGAGAGACTCCAAATTGTCTTTAGTAGATTCAGCTTCTTTTTGCACAGGTGAAGCACAAGCTAATAGAATATGCTGACTGTTAGCAACTGATTGTGTTAACACCTGGCTGAGATCCAATCACAATGCAAGCCAGACCACCTCCAGACATAGTTTGGCTGATGCCATTGCATTCCTATAGACCACTTCACAGTTGATAAACGTAAACAATTCAAATGTGTCAAAATGTTTACTTCCTGTTGCAGTTTGGAGCTGCGTCCAAAATCGTATACTATGCACTACATACCCAATATGTGTACTATCGTTCAACATACTTTTGTGTGTATAAACAGTCGTATGTATCTTTTCGGACGCAGTGAGCAGTTATTTATGTCGTCACTTCCTGAGAGCGTCCTTGCCAACCTCATGTGACGAGAATGACGATTTGTGGGATTCAAAGTCTGAATTCATTTAAAATATATATTACGCCTAGCAAAGTGAAATCTCATGTTTATACTTAAACAGCGCGGTCCGTCAACGTCTGTTATGAATGTTGTCGTCACTACCGCATTGCATTGTGTGATACTTATGCCGCCGTAGTGTCCAGCTTTTGAATACTGTAATATTTCACCGGAAATAGCATGCAATTTATGTACTACTGGTTTCATTCTAAGGTTTTGGACATACTAAAATATCTCACATACTGTTTTAGCGTGCTAAATGGCATGTTAGTTTGGAATTTCGGACGCAACCTGCGTGAATGACATCCGCAGACAGGAAGTAAACATAGACCAAAGCTGTTGCCTAGCAATGCAATTCCGTTGAAACGGTCTATTGCAATGTATTCTGCAACCAGTTGTGTTATTCTTCATGCTTGTACAAAGACTGTATTTGGATAATATTGGTATTAGTCGGGTCAACTAGCTACTTTGCCTTATCCAGTACGTAAGATAACTTTACAGAAGCTCTGTAATAAAGTCATAGTCTGAATACAGGCCTTTTACCTAATGTGCGAAAGGGTAAAGCATGTTGGGTTCGCCATGTGGCTACATTAATAACCAGAGTTCCCTAAACTGTAGGTGATGAAATGACAAATCTAGTTGTTTTGACATTTTTTGGTGTTGTGCAAACATCATGTAATTTATGTGCATATGGTAACATGGATTTTTGCTTTTACTGGAAGCCCTCTGGTGATGCTGCACTCAGACACCCATGCACACACTCACAAACACACATATATATGTACATACACATATAACACAAGCCTTTCATAGCCAGTGGCGCCGAGCCTATAGTGACACCTTAGCAAGTAGTTATATTTAGTTTGTTCAAAGTCTTGTTGCTAGGAGATGTGCAAATTATAGGTAGCCTACATTGGCTCTAAAACTGGAAATAAATTCTTTCACATTAAAGCGAACAAAAGAGAATGGTTAGTCTGTAATGAGCTGATGAACTCCCACACACACAAGCCTCAGTCACACACACCCACAGCCTGAACATTTGCAACTGAGTTTCTCTACTCTGCTCTCCTGGTTTGTGTATCAGCGCCGAGGCAATCAACGGATTTAGATCACAAACATGTACGCAGAAAAACAAGCAGTGGGAAGAAACGATGGCACGCTCTAATGAGGAAAACTGTGTTAAAAAAAATACATGTAATTGTATATAAAAATAACAAAAGGATTATATTACAATTGTGGCAAATTAGCACTGATGAGAGGGGCCTGGCTAATACTCAAGTTTCAGACTACTCATCCATTACGTAACCCTCAAAACAAATAAACCAACCAAGAATGGAAGGTTTCTGATTGGTTTGCGGTTCTCTCGGGACTCTCGGCAAACATCTTTGCATCTCTCCAAAGAGGATGCTAAAAGGTCACGACAAAACACTGCTTTTTAAAAGCATCTAGTGTGTGTTTGCTGTAGTGCCGAGCTGAGTGCTGTAGTGCTACTGCTCTCTAGTTTACCTCCACAGCTCTCCTGGTAAATAGGTACTGTATGTCCAGGAATGTAGTGTCCCCAGAGGATGAGTAGGTGTAGGTTACATCCCTCAGGCTTATGGAGGGAAATAGTTTTTTTCTGAAATGTAATAATAATACAGTAATTAGGCCTGTATTTGTAGCCTACAAATGATCAAACAACAAACTTATCTGGTTTCTACATGAATGGAAACAGATAAAATATTTCTGCAGCTTGTTCTTGAGGTGTCTTTTAAAAACTAGTCAGAGAAAAGTCAACTTGGCTGGTTTTCTATTAATGAAAGACAAGATAATCTCACATTTATTCAAATATTACATAAGTGATAGCTATGCTTGAAATGATTTAATATTCAAATTAGGGCTGTCAAAGTCAACACAATAATAACGCGTTGACGCAAATTTGTTTTAACGCCACTAATTTCATTGACGCATTAACGCAATCAATCTTTTGGAAATTGTAGTAGGCAGTGAAAATACCGGCATCATATGAAACTAGAAAACAAATCCATTGGTACCACCCATGTCATACTAGTTTATCGAGAAGGAGGTTAAATAACGCCCCAAATTTGCGCTAAATTTTGGCAAGGAAAAACTGCCATGGCCATTTCCAAAGGGGTCCCCTTGACCTCTGACCTCAAGATATGTAAATGTCACATTATGATAATCACATGCAGTTTGGGGCAAGTTTGAACAGATAAAAAATGTGCGATTAACCGTGATTAAATATTTCAATCGATTGACAGCCCTGATTCAAATATCTTTTAAATTTCAACTGAGAGTTTCCGACAATTCTGTTCATCAGCTGACTGTCATTTACGCTCGATGACTGCCTAGATACCTGTTAGCTACCTATTAGCTACCGTTAGCTACCTATTAGCTACCTGTTAGTTATCTGTCAACTACCTGCTAGCTAGCTAGCTACCTGTTAGCTACCTGTTAGCTACCTATTAGTTATCTGTCAACTACCTGCTAGCTAGCTAACTACCTGTTAGCTACCTATTAGCTACCTGTTAGCTATCTGACGTGAGGTGGTCATATGTACTGTAATAAGAGACTCACCCCTCTGCTTGTCTTCCATGAGCATACGAAAGACAAGAGCCCAACTCCTTATTTTTTCCAAACTTCAAAAATGATACAGAATGTGTTTCTTCTTACACAAAATGAACAGCTGAGTAACTGTGCTGCATATAAACAGTTGCTTAACATCCTATAGCTGCATATTGTTTAGAGGAACACTGATGGCTATGACGATGAAATGAATAGAGAAGTTTCTTTCCAGTCTGATGATGATGATATTGGCTAGAGGGAGGAGGAAAAGGGGGGAAAGCTGGAGAGGAGAATATAAAATGAAGAGCTAAGTGAGTTGCAGAGGAGCAGTTTGGCACGTTGGAGGAATTGTAGATAAAAGAGGGCAGGAAATATAGACGAGGTAAAGGTCGGCAAGAAAGATGGCCGAGGACTTGGAGGGATAAATATCATTGCGACAAAGTACTGCTCCAACAAGTGCTGCACGAGCAACAGGTTCATCACAGTGTGAGTGTGGACTTGGGACTCCACAGTCAGCTCATTTTCAATGCATTGATTTGTTGCGATGGGTTCATTAATAAACTGTAAGGAATAAGAGGAATTGATGTGTTTGTTAATGTCCTGCCCTCGCTAACGTGCAGGTACAGCACTTTACAACATGTTACATAACACGTGTTGCTGGGTTTGGCTTTCACGTTAGCACGCACAGCTCTCTGCCCAGATGCTGATGCTGCTGGAGTCTGCAGAGGCAAAAGCGCTGCGGCAGACGTCGCCACAGCAACCAGGAGAGAAACAGAGCGCGCGCGAGAGACGACACCTCCCTCCTGTATGAGTATGAAAGCCACAGATCAAACTACAGCTCGGAGATTAAACAAGCTTTCTCCGCCCCTCTCTCCGTATCGCTGTCACCCCGTGAAGATAAAGATGACGGCCGCCACTCGGAGATTTGTCAGTGTTTACAAGATTACGCCGTGCTTCACGCCGGGCGTAGATTCAGCTCATTAAGATTCACTCACAAATATTGTGCAGCACGAAGAGAAAAGCGGACAAATCACATACGAGCAAATACAGATGTTCCATAACACCTCGTGTAGAATTACATTTCTGAAGTGTGTGTAGGAAATGCTCATTAAACAAAGGAGGTGTTACTCTGTTGCTGCAGAACTGATTACATCACCAATATGGTAGTAGTGTGCATAGTAGTGCAGCATGTTTGTGTGTGTGTGTGAAGAGAAAGCAATAGTAAAAAGAAGAGAAATCAAGGTTATTAAGCAACTTCTTGGATAAAGTGTGCCAAAAAAAATATTGTTGCATAAATTACTCTGCCACATTAGAAGGTGAATGAAATAATTATATAATTAAAAAATATATATTTTACTGAAATATAGTAAAAATGTCTTTGTGGCCAATGGTTAAATATATTTGGTAGATATAAAAAGAAATGGAGAAGTTACGCCCACAGAGACACAATTATCCTCCAAAAAACAAAAAATTAAATATGTCCCAAAAAAATGAATAATAAAATAAATAATACAATAAATAATAAAATAAAGTGAATAAATCACACCTCAGTACAACTACTCCAAAAGAGAAAAAGAAGAAGAATGCCTTTGAGGGTAAAGGAAAAGAGCTAAAACAAGAAAAAAGTCAACACACACCTACGTATTAAAGAGAAAAGAAAATTCTGACTCCGCAAATAGAAAAGAAAAGAAAAAGGGAGGAGGAGAGACACATTAATCAATACCAATGTATTAAAATGTGAGAGAACATTCTGCCAATTGTTTTACTTTAATCATGATGCACCTACAGTAAGGCTTCAATATTAGATCAATGAGCTGCATTCTTGTAGCTCCAAAGGCAAAAATATTTAGAAAGGCTGATGATCAATCTGCAGTATAGATCTTTTATATTCTTTTTACTTATTTAAACAGGTAAGTCCCACTGGAGACCTGACCAAAACGGCAACATTAAAAGTTGCAGACAAAATAGTATAACACCAGACAAAAAGTCAAAAAGTTGGCAAGTACTGATAAACCTGAGAATTTAGTTATTTATCAGTTATTCAATTTAAATTAAGACTATTCCAAGTAGCAAACATGGAGGCTGTCTTTCCCATCTCTGTCTTTCTATTATGGACAGACAGCAGATATTATGTCATGAGATCTGAGATAATAATTACTGGTAGTAGGGCTGCAACTCATGACTATTTTCACTATCAATTAAACTGCCGATCATTTTCAAGATTAATCGTTTATAAAATGCCAGAAAATAATGAAAAATATTCATCCTTGTTTGTCTTTAAATGTCTTGTTTTGTCCAAAACCCAAAGATATTCTGTTTCATATGACATGAAACAGAGTAAATCAGAAAATCTACATATTTTAGAGGCTGAAAACAGCATTTTTTTGCACGAAAAAATTACTTTAACGATTAATCAATTATTAGAATAGGTGGTGATCATTTTTCTGATAAAATCGACTAATTTGAATTGTTGCAGCTCTAGAAAGTAGTTTGCCCAAAATGGCTTTATAAATAAAAATATACCAATGACTCAATCAGCATGTGGATGGAGATGGCTTGCCAACGCCGGAATACAAAGCACAATGGTGTGATTTTAATTTGGTTGCAAATGTAAATGTGAAATGATAAATAGAGTATAACATGTGGAGTGTGGCCGTGTTTCCATTCATGCACTTTTATGAACATTTTGAAGAATCGCAATAGAGAAGCTGTATGGAAACGGCAAAATTTGAAAAAATGGAAAAAAAGTTGATGCGCTAAATGGATTATGGAAACGTCTTTGCCGAATAAATTTTGACGTAGCAAATATTTAACTCAATGACTGATCAGCTGTTTCCGATGTCAGCATTTTCTCGGATATTCTCGTAACATGCAAATCTTTTTCTTTGTCTCCGGACAGCATTAAACATGGCCAATACTAGCTGACATGAAAGAACAACTACAACTTGCCCAAATAAAATAAATTCCTGAAGATCTCTCTCCATTTCTCTCTTGTTGGCGACTTGTTTTGTTTCCAGTTCGCAACCTTGACTTCTTCTTCTACTCTCTTTACTGACGGATTACAGCCATGTGTAGCCTATAGCGGCAACTTCTGACCAAACTACGCTGTAGCCGAGTTTATTCGCTCCAAACCAGTTGATGGAAACGTGCCTAATTCTCATTTCTTTTTGTGCGACATTTCAAAAGTTTGCTTAAAATTCGCCTGACAATTGAATGGAAACATAGATATTGACAGTTTTAAATGAGGCGTTTGGAAGATGTTGAAAAAAATATTTCAAATGGTAATACTTAGGACTCAAATTTTAAATATAGCTCCATTGGCCATGAAGATCCAAACGCACAGACAGATGTGGTTGTTTTGATTAACTACAATTTATCTAGTTTTCCAAATTTGCATTTCTTTTTTTGTGACATTTCAACATTCTGCTTAAAATTAGCTTGACAGATGAATAGAAACATGACTAGTGTGATGATGAATCCATATACTTGTATATGGATTCATCATCGCATCAACACCTAGAAAGTGGCTTCTCCTTGCAGCAAAAGAAAACCAGGACAATATCTTCATCCTTTAAAAATAGGACTGTTTCCATTGATAGAATAAAAGCACATGATTAAAGTAGAGCTCCAGGTTAACCGTGCTACAGTAGTAGTGTCTCTTCCTCCAAGATGAACATTAACAAAGAGCTGAGCTCTAGCCTAGATGACCAGGTCATCAGGGTTTAACAGCTCATCCCGACCAGCGCCCGCTATCCAGGCAGGGTCATTGATGAATGCTCCGTCGGAGCCGGAGGATGTGCTTTAAAAGGTTGAGGTGTGCTGCAGTAAGTCTAAAAATAACCTGCCGGCCTCTGATATCCCCCTAAGCCATCTGCCCCTTTCATAATTATCCCCATAACAACCACTCACTTGATATCTGTTGTCTTTTCCTTCAACAAACGTTTAAAAGATTCCATCTGCTTTAACAAAAAGAAGCCAGGGACGTGTTTGGATATTCTCTCACTCACTTGAGGCAACATTTCCACATTTATCAGCTCAGCCCAGGAGCCCTATACATATTGAACTATAGAGTTTGGACTGCTCTGTGGCAACATATGCAGTCTAATAGATTGGTGATATAAACCAACCATAAATTTGCAGATGAAACCTCTCCCATTGCTGCATCTTTCTAAAATGAGTAATCGCCGTCCATCTGTGCCTCTTTGAAATCCAACACAGATGAATTATTTCACTGTTAGCAGGACATATTTAAGAAGCTTCACCCCCAAACAAGCAGACCTGCTCCGGTGCTATAATTTCAATCAGCAGCGAGCAGCAGCCTGTGGCAGAAAGATTGGGGGTTATGTCGCAGCAACAGTTTATAAGCTCGGTAGACTAATATTGGCTCATCTCCACACAGGACTCCTAACTGAGCCGCTTCCAGCCAGAGTGTACACACTCATCGCTGCTCTGCGAGCATCATGACCACGGGAGCAGCAGCATTACTCATCCAAACATTCAACACCGCTTTCATTCCTCACTGCTGGCTACGTGACTTATGTTTACTCAAATAATCCTTCTCTCTCCCCTTTTTTCACCTTTCATTCTACCGCTCTATTCTCCTCTTCAAGAACAGGAGTGTACTCGGCTGGCTCACTGTTTGGATGGTGGTGCCCAAGGTTATCATTGTTTAGCATCCTTATCCTCCACTCCCAGCCGCACTCAACCAGGCTTTTTAAAAGCAGGAGGAATACTGTGAGGATGCAGGGATTAAGATGCTTACACACACTTATTGAGGCGTTCAACAATGCAACTTATTGTCACATTGCAGACTACGGCAAGTGGGAATAAGAGAGCACTCTGTGGGGCTCGAAAAAGGAATCACAATAGATCTGAAGAGACTCTTGTATCAGTGAGAATAGGAAAATAATGAATGGATATATATATATAAAGGCTCACACAATGACCAAATCTGGGTGAACTGTCTGAATCTCTCTCATTTTGAATGTAAAGCCTAATTTAGACGATCACTGTCGGGGAGGTCTATAAATATCAAGAGGTATCTCAGAGATGTGTTGCAAGCTGCCAACAGCAACAGATCTATTCCCTATGTTCGTACTACTAGATGCCTAGTTTGCTTTATTTATTGTTCAAAGGGGAAGTCTTCCCCTCAGGTTTTCTACAAAACATGAAACGCTACACAACAATCATAAAACAGCAAATACACAAACAACAAAAGACATGGAGGTGGTGGCATCGGTATGCTTCAAACTAAGTGCTTGTTGGATCGTCAAACAGCATCTGAAATGCACTCAAACCCACCTTTACGATGTTGGAATTGCTTCTGACAATCATTGTCAATGTCTAAACCCTCATGATTTTCCCGGGAGACTCATGTTTTTTATTGCCTTCACCTGGTTTCCTCCCGGGGTCACAATTCTCCCGTATTCTCCCAATTTGGCAAATTTTCACACTTTTTTCCCTTTTCGTTATCTTAACCTGTTTCTGGCACTATACAGCGTGTATAATCCCTACAGTTTCGACTCGAATGACAATACAGCAGTGGTGCCGTTTGGCCGCGTTGTGTCTGAAAGGGCCTTCAGTGAGTGAGAGAAACGGGGAAAGAAATGGAGAGAGCTAACTGAAAGAAATGCTCAAGCAGGGGCACAAAATGAAGAAAAATATTAGAGTATGCTAGAGATTCACACGGCAAATTATTCAGTCTTCTTTCCTGTGAATTAAAGTTAAAATTAAAAGTTGACCATAAAAATGCTGTTGAGGAGTGCTTATTATTTTGCTATTTTTTATTCTTTTAAAGTCACCAGAATGCAGGAAACAAAGTCTCTGAAACTCAGATTTTTCTGAGGGAGGACCCCCAGCTTTGGTTTAGAAATCCTCCCTATTTTTAAGGTCTCAAGATTGGCATGTATATGAACCGACAGTCCGACAGGCACGCCTGCTTTACACAGTGAAGGAAAAAACGTAGCGGTTAAAAGTAGTAATGAAACTTCTCTCTCAAGCTTTATTTTTGGTATGCTTCACACTACTTCCGTCACTTTTCGGAATTACAAACAAATACAAAATGATCAATTATTTTGAGGACAGACCAACTGGAGACGTGCATCGTTATGCAGACGACACGTTTTCATACATACTACGTTGTACATACTACGTCTTACAAACTAATTCATTTCAAGCATACCAAGGACTTAATGGGCGTTCTATGTACTGAGCCTATAACAGCCTGTGCTGTCGATACACAAGGCAGGAGTCTACTAAGGTTTCATGCTGTTAAAGCAACATCCAACCCCTACCATCAGCTTGTCACAACAGACATCAAGGTTTCACAAGTTGTAGAATGGTGTCTCCTCCATGTCGGTGTTGGACTGTGCTTTTAGTTACATGGTATTTACATAATTATGTACACAATTTAAAGCTTCCTGTTTCTGTAGTTGAATGGGTCTGGATGTTCTCTTCTGCGTAGGATTGGGGCTGAAGGCACTTTATGAATGAAAGTAAATGAAGTCTGAATCCAGCATCAAGTTTGCTTATTAAATCAGAATCCTTTTGAATGCCTCATTCACATTACTAAGGTTTATTTTTCTTTCTTTTACTAACAAATATGTTAAACAAGTACGTAAAACTCAAAAGTTGATTTTCAAAGTACTAAAACTCTATATTCAAAAGAATGAACATCTCATTCAGCATCTGAGTTTAGCGTGTTAGCATGCTAAAATATCCTAATTAGTATTAACATAAAGTACAGCTGGGGGCTGATTGGAATGTCATTAGTTTTGCAGGTATTTGATCAAAAACTAGTATTGGATTAATTAAAATTTTGGATGAAAAGTTAAATAATAACCAAAGATATTACAATTCACACCAGGGGAAACATGAATGCATGTACGAGTAAATTGCATGGCAATTCACCCAATCGTTGAGATAATTCAGTCTGGACCAAAGGGGTGGACCAACCAACCAACTGACCTCCATCCATAAAGCCACAGTGGTAGCGTGGCTAAAAAGAGACAACAGACACTTTTAAAGATTACTAGAGATCAGTTAAGGCTCTGAGTTTACATAAATTTGAGTATGCTACCAATTTGGAACTGGGTCCAAAAAGTCTCCACCAGAACCCAACCTTACTTTTTGACAGCTCTCATTAACTAGGTCTTTTTTAACTGCGCCTGCATGTTTCTTGCTTTTTACACTACAGCCTGTAAACTCTGCAAATTGTAGTGAAACAGGTGGGAGATTGGGGTGGTGGATGGGTCAAAAAACACAGGACTTTGACCCAGAAGACTGCTGTTTGTGGACTACGTGAAACCAAAAGTCACATTCACTTAATCAAATTTATATTTGTAGCTTAAATAACATAATAAACCAAACCAAGTCATTTTGTTGTTGTTTTGTTTCAATTTACAAACCACGTGTTTAAAACCGTATAAAACTGGGGCCGTAGTCCGGGAGAAAATAAAACGTAATTGACAATGCAGTTTGGTCTTATGGGAACGTAATTGGGTTGCTTAATTATATCTATATGCTTTATACATGCAGCCACATTACTTAGTGTATCACGCTGTGTAATGAGCAGCTGTGTGTAATAAGGTGGCCAATAAGTCTATGTAATAATTTACCTTTTGCCTCTAAATATCTTGAGTATTTAATTTTATCTACATATAGATAGATAAAAAGTTTCCCTATTTTCCTCCAACTAAGAGTGAAGAAACGCAGGAAGATAGCGGAGAGAAGAAGAGTCTGATATAATGCAGCATGTTGCAGGCATACAGTTCACGCTTTGGCAAACACCTGGACATTACCTCAAGCATTTTGTTTCCACTGAACTGTGAGTGTTGCTGATCAGGAAAAAAATATCACTGTAGGCCTTGTATCTTTGCTATACAGCAACTTCCCAAAATAGAACAAATCAATAGTGTGGGGGAGCACTGGTGTTGTGGCTGGGTGCCATTACACTTTAATGGCTCCATACTGAGATGGCAGTCTTGGCTTGGGGCTTCCCGCTGTGCAGTCATATAATTCTTCAATCTGACTCTTTTTTCTGAACCATACCTACATTTTGAATATTCTTTTCAGAGCTGAGGAATGCCTATTATATCTGAGTTCAAAATCAATCTGTGGATGGGGTTGTTACATTTATTCCCGGAAATCTTCACTTGGATATAATTTGCATGAGCTGATTAAATTGACCTGCACTCAAAAGTAGCTGCAGTAGATGAGAAGACTTGGATTTGAACTTGAATACTGATGACTCTGTACTGCACTCGTGTTTTTTGAATTGAGGTTTGACTTTTGCCTCACAGTAATTCTTCTTCTCACTCCATTTCTTCCTTCTCACAAGATGACCTCACTTCAGCTCAGACACTTCTATTACATTGTGTTGTGACTTCTATTCTAGTCGCCTTTCACTTTTTGTAAAACTCTCACAAAGTTCTTGACCTGCTGCCAACTGTGGCTAAAGCAGAATTTAGAAACAACCCACAACTCTGTTGTGTGACCTCCAGAGCACATCCAAACACAAGGTAGAAACAGAAATAAGACCTGAACATCTTTAGGAATCCTCCCAGAGGACTCCACAGCAGCCGTGCAGTACATGGAGGCAACAGAGGAGAGTTACAGAACAAATGCACCTGTGTTGCAAAATGCCAAGAATGTTAAATCAATGCCCCCTAGTACAGTGTGTCTAATAGCTATTCTAAACAACATTCATGCTTTGTCACAAAGTGCATTGTGCACTTTACAACATATGTGACCATTCTGTTTCTATATTGCCACAAAACTTTTTTTTAAAGCACTAAATAAAGTGCAAAGTCAAATCCTAAATAAAGTGTCATCTTGTGATTATGGGTGGTACAATAAGAATTACGCCTCACGATTGTTTGCCTCCGCCAACCAGTCAAGTTGCAGTTTACATCCATGTCTGTCCAAAATATCATCACTTCATCATTTTATCCTGTTAGACATTTGTGGTAAATTGTCATAATTAGCATATGAATTCTTGAGTTATGGCCAAAAACGTGCTTTGTGCGGTCACAGTGACCTTGAACATTGACCACCAAATTCTAATCAGTTCATCCTTGAGTCCAAGTGGATGTTTGTGCCAAATTTGAAGAAATTCCCTCCAAGTGTTCCTTAGATATCTCGTTCACGAAAATGGACCGGAGGTACATACAGTACAAACATATACGGATAACCCGAAAATATAATACTGCCAGCGCGGAGACATAAAAAAGGTCCCTGTCTCACAGGCTGACCATCAGATAGTCACTTACCCTCTTTACACCTTGCTATAAAATACATTTTGGGTGATTGGATTGCAATTGGATAGTGCTTGACCACATGAAAGTACAGGTGTAAATGCACCCATAACACATTGAGGACAGATTGTGATCCGATCGGCCAAACCATCTCCGGAGGTGGTCAGGGACGCATTGTGACCACATCAAGCGCTAGCGCAATTTCAACTGCATTTTCAATCCACATACAAAAACTACATGGGCGGATATACGTAACATTTTAATACCAAGTTTATTATCTAGATACAATCTGGATTTGAGATGAATTTTAAATGCCAGGTGTAAATGGGGTGACCGTGTCACTCTGAAAGATAAACGCTGAAGTACATTTATTCAGGTGAATTCAGTTTTTTGTATCTTATATATGAGAATGTGAAGAAATTTGCATTTTATTTTAAAAAGAGTATTTCCCCAATTTAGCGTTGCTCTTTATAACATTGTTGGACTTATGATAGACAATTTATGCAGCAGAACCAGAGACATCATCTTTTTTTTTTTAATCCACATTCCTTATCTCCTTCCTTGTCAAAACCTGGCGCCTACATTACCCACAAAGCAACTCTCACTTGATTCACTCAACTGTACAGATTTGGGTGTATTATGATAGTAGCCTTGAGCTGCTTGCGTCAGGTCGAGCAGAGATGAGCATTGGGCTATGGAGGTATCGTGAGCTCACTTCTTTCTAACTCCACACCTGCAGATAGTTTTCATTTTCAAACTTGTAGTGTTCAGACCCAACCGACGCTGACATCACTTGAGGTTATTTATCAGACTTCAAGCAGCTCCCTCTGAAACCATAAAAGGCTTTTAAACAACTTCCCAACACCTGTAAACACACTTTGATGTGTAACATCAGTGGACTCGCCCTTTTAAGAATAAAACATACTTTTATATGTATTTGGAAAAAAAAATAAAAATCTAATATTTGTTTGAGACAGCTTTTAGAACAGTTTTTTTCCCCTTGCCTGTCGAGCAAAGTTGAGGAAAATGTTTTTTAATTGTGCTGGTAAGTGATTTTGCCATTTCCTTACTGTATGTGTAAACTTCCATTTTTGTACCTGATGTACCAGCCTTTGAGCAGCAACCTGTAATCTACTCTATAATGCCTGGTTGATTTAAGGTAACCCATTAACTCTGCAACGCTGGATTCTTGTGTTTTCAGTGCAGATGCTTGTATAATAAATCAGTTGCAGTTGTTGTGTGTGGGGCTTAAATTGGTTGCAGAAGTGTTTGTGGAGCCAAAATAAGCTGTTTTGTAGAAAGTGATCTTCAACCTGTTATACCTGAAAATGTGTTTTTCTGCTTAGTTTCCTGTTTTAGCTAGTAAATACCTTCAGTTAAAAGTCTCAACTGAGGCTACAGCACACCAATTTTTTATTTTTTTATTTCATTTTCTTTTAAACTAATTGTGCAGAAGCTTAAATCTCAGTAACACCAAACCACATCCCAACAATCTATGATATCACACATTATAGATCATGTTAAAGCATTATTCTACTGGACACATTCACAGTATTCTTGCCACCATGCTGATGAGCTACATTTTCATTCACACACCCATAGCTTGTGATATAACACTACAAGTATTGTATTACATGTACAAAGGAAAGCGCAGTCCTTTGATACTCTGCTGCTTCCTGCGCTCCAACAAGATAAAATCATCGTCTATTCTATCAAAAAGGACATAAATTCAATTCAAAACACACAATACTCATTTAGATGACATCCCAAAGAGGTTGATAACAAAATTATGTTTGGGATTATCATTGTGTTTACTCATCGCTTTCTACGGTTGTATAGGAGGTTTATGGATCATTTCCTCTGAACTCAGATCTATCTACTTATGTGTGAAAATGGACAAATCCAGGGCCTTTAGAGTACTTGAAATACATGCTGCCTGCTGTCAGTACAAGAGCATTATGTCATGGACTAAAAACAGCCATTTGATTTAAAAAAAAAAAAAAGATAAAAAGAAGGCTATACACATGACAAAAATGGATTCAGAAATCACACTAAATGTATCTTCCCTCGCAAGAATATTAATGTTGCAAATGTACATAAGCAACAGGAAATAACCTCTTGCCAGAACTCATATGTTTGCAGGTGATGAATAAATGTGTTTTTCACAGTAGGCACAGTCATTATTAGTGAGCTGTGCTTTTTCTGGATGGTTTTCCTGACTGCTGTAACCAGCTGTGACAGCGTGTGGCTGGTATTGTTTTCTCCTTGTGAGTCTATGTGTGTGTGTGTCATCATGGCATCTACTCTAGCGGGATCTACCGCGGAGGCAGTTTTGAGTACTTTGCCAGGTGTTTATATGTCTGTCTGTTGACGCCCCTGGCCTGAGTTGTCATCAGAAAACTTTACAGGTGCGTAGCTGAGATAAAAATGAAGGCCGAGTTCGAAGATGTGCGTGGTCTGAGCAAGGGGGCCAAAAGTAGGCGGTAAGAAGTGGGGGTCAGGACCATTGGCCCCTGCACTTTCCTCCCGTGGCTCCTGGCTGGTGTGATCGCATCCAGACCGTTCGCACGAAAATGTAAATGCCACAATAATGTGCAAGGCATTTAGCGTGCAATAAGTATACCTTATTGATTTCCACGTGTCATTTGTACGCCATGTATCCTGTCCTGACTGTAATGTAAATGCATCTGCGTATAAATGCTATGATAAGAGTTAGTGATGTAGTATAAAAGGCGAGAAAGACCGCTTATAGTGTGCGGGTGGGGAGGGTAACCAACTTTTAACCAGGAGACCCGTGTTGGAGACCGTTGTTGACCGGTGTTTTGTTTTGTAAGTTACTTTATTGATGTTGGCCAAGTTTTTTCATTGACGTTTGTGACGTGTTTTCTGTAGTTGGATCACGTTGTTTCCGTACGTGTTTTACTTAGTTTACGTACTTATTTTAAGCCAAACCATGACGTTTTTCCCTACCCTAAGTGGTTTTCATGCCTGAACTTCACTACGGACGTTTGCATGGTGTACAAATGACACGCGAAAAGGCTAAAATGTGTACTCATGACACGCGGAATGTCCGTGTAATGTCGTGGTATTTATACGCCTTCCTGTGAGACTGGGTTGTCCCATCGCAAGATGGTTTTTAGTTTAAAATGTGTCACTTTCAGATACAGTGACTATGTCTAACACCTGAAAATAAGTACATACAGTATACAAGACTAAGCTAGCGAGTCTACAGCCACACTAGCAGCTCTTTGAGGCCGTAGCACAATGCTAACGTCAGCATGCTAACATGCTCACAATGGCCATGTTAACACACTGTTGTTTGGTAAGTGTAAGCTTACCATGTTCTTCATCTTAGATGGAAAGTTAAGGAATCAGGGAACTCGTTACAGTTCATTCTGAGGTGAACATGAAAGTGTTTATCATATTTCATGGCAATCCATCCAATAACTGTTGAGATATTTCAGTCTGGAACAACCAAACAACTGACTGACCGACAATGCTGTCCATATAGCACATGCTGCTAGCTTGGCTAAACAATTGGCAAAACCATGGCGTCTCATACTGTATAGTAGGAATGAAGATATACACTTAGAAACTGAAGCCAGTAGACACGTGCATATTTTTACATAACAATCTGGCCTTGTGCAGCTTTAATTTTGTGGATTTATTGTTCCAGGAGTGCTATTGCTTTTTGAATTCTGATTACCTCTCTGCATATCTCCCCAGTAAACATACTTACACATCAGCAGAATGTGAGCTACGGGTTCTGGCAATCCTTCTTATCTGCTTCCCTTTCCCACACATTCACCTGTAACCAAACAGCATTAAACCGTAGTGATCTCATTTTTCTATTTTCCAAATGTGATTTACGGGCACTTGGCCTCAATTAGGCAAAAAAAAAAAAAAAAAAAAAACCTTGGTTGCTGCCTTTTGTTTGGGATTAATGTCAGAAAACTCAAAATTAATTACGGCGAAACAAGAACACAGCTCATAGATGTGCTCTCCTGCTCGACTGCAGTACATAAGAGAAGATAGTATCGGCTCTGTGCACCACAGAGGCTCACATGATAAATAGCTACAACAGCGACTAGTGGCTTCTTTGACCTTCCCAACAATACATTCCCAATTTTCTGCTGAATCTTAAAAAAAAAAGGATATGATAACAAATGCAAAGTTGCCGAGGAAAAAAGTTACAACTAAAACACTGTTAGTAAGAGACTTCTATGTGATTTCACACTCCCATATTCCCCATGGAGGCCTGAAGCAGAGTCGGCCACAAGCTCGTGGAGCGATTGTGAAGCTACTGGTCTGTGTCTGAGCCGCGCTGGACAGGAGGTGAGTGTTCAACAGGCCCGCGTACCGAGCGTTTAAAAGGCAAATCTCTGTTAATCACATATGGATGGAAAATAATTAGGGCTATCTTCCCCCGGCAGACGTCGATAGCCTGGGTGTTGAAGCAGGAAAAAACAGCTGCTACAATAAATCTGATCTGATAATCCAGTATGCTGATCGGCACACAACCAGAACGGCTATTTCCACGGTCAGTGACCACATACAGCAACAAGATGGACTATTTCATTCTATATTTCTAAAATGTATATTTTTAGAAAACATATTTTCATAAATTAAAATCCTGTGCAAAAAAAACCTTACTTTACTTGACCTATATAAACAAAAAACAAGCGATCCAAGGTGATTTCCTCAAAATAAGGTCTCATTTTCCGATTTCAAACTATTTACTCTGACTGCTATGAAATGAAGGTGACTGAAAGTAGAGCCACAAACAAAAATGTAATTACAAAGTTGTGCTTTTATTGACTCGGGCCACTGTCACAGTCTGTAAAGTCACTCATCTGTGTGTCGTCATTAGAGCCACTCCAGAAAGTGTCTCCTGTTAAAGCGATGACTTAAGTAATTTGTTTGTTGGCTTGGAGTTTGGGGAGATAGTCGTCACTGTTCGTGAAACAGCCGCCGACGTAAATTCGTATATCGATGTAAAATCACGTCTTGCAATGTATTTCATAAATAAAATGTACATATTACATACCAGTCTAGGAGGAAGAGGGCCAACTTAAGATCGGTTTTGAATCCTTTCCAATCCTGCAATTCTCTCCATTTGTTGGATGACTGACCAAGGTTGATTCATATTTTCACAGTGCTCTATTTTTTTTTTCCATCATATCAGCCATAACCACAAAATATAACGTAAAAAAATAAAATCTCTCCAGAAAATCTCCTGCTTCCTTTTAACTGGCTGACGTACTGCTTACTGAGAAACTTTGTAAAAATATAAATATAGGCTCTTCTGGTTCATAAATCATTTCTTTTGATTTTACAGTGAGTGAGACCCGATGACAGGCATTAAAAATAACCATATAGAAATAGCCAATCTTATCGCTGATGGTCTCGTTTGCTTTAAGGTCATATAGAGGCGTCAGTATTTAATTGAGACTGTTTCATAACCAGTAATAACTCCTCATAGTAACTTTAATAGAAACTGAACCTTTGCAGAAATACAATAATTTGCTCTCTTGCCAAGAGTTAGATGAAAAGATTGATACTATTCACATACTGTATATGTCCGTTAGATATAAGGCTACAGCTATCAGTTGGTTAGGTTAACATAAAGGCTGATAACAGGGGGAAACAACTAGCAAGGCTCCGTCCAAAGGTGACATAATCTGCCTAATGATATTTTGGAACTAACTAAATAACACATTATATCTCAATTAACCGTAAGTGTTAACAATTTGAGGTTTTACGGAGCGAAGGAGGAGGGGCATTGAGAGTCTCTGTCTCACAATTTGTTGTTTTTACATTTCCGTTCTTGTGCTGGTAGGTGAATTACTGTTGGACAGAGCCAGACTAGCTGTTTCTCCTGTTCTGTTTCTAGTCTTTATGCTAAGCTAAACTAAATGGCTGCTCCTTCGATATTAGTCATTACGAGTTTAACTCTCAAAAAGTCTGCTAATACACTTCATCAAGATTGTGTTGGTGATTAGGGGCCTCACAACATAAGCAAACAACTGTCTTACCATTTTGATTCAAATACTGCTAAATCCTTAATTGGTGTACCAAAGTATGCGGCATCACCGAGCACAGAAAAAAACAGTACAGGCAGAAATCTCTTGTGTAAAATATCCCAAACTGTTCCAACTTGAGCAAAAATGTATAACTGTTGCTTAAACATATACCTAGTTTATGTAAGCTCTACATATTCATCAGTCATATAAGGCTAGTGCGACCCACCCTGGGATAACCTATCCTTCATTATGTTAATCTGGTATCTTCTCCTACTTGGAGAAACATCTCTCCTCGGAGGCCTTCAAGCACTTTTTTTCCTCTCTCCTCTCATTTTGTAAAGCACTTCTGAACATCTCACTCCTCGACATAGCCTTCAGTAATGTGGTTCTCAGTGAAATCTGTGATTACAACTCTGTGCACATCACATCTGATTAAATTTGGATTACTTTTTTTTTTTTTCTCGAAATGCAATTTCTTGAATGTATCATTATAATTAATTGGGTGCTATCTTGCTCATCAGTGTAGGGATATACTGCAGATATTCCTAGGGTGTATGGAGGCTCGTTTGGTTTGAAAAACTATTACAAGTGGCCTGACAGGCAATCCACAGGGAGCCCTTACAACCTATAATTGTCTTGAAGCTAATTAAAATAAAGAAAACATTTTACAATACTTCATTTAAAAGCGTTTGATTATCTCTGTTAAGGTGTGAAATAACTGGATAAACTGGGCTCAAACCCAAACAAACTATGACAGTGGCATTGGCCATGTAAGAAAAATGGGCTTCATTGATCAATATATTCCTAAGTTTGTTCCTAAACTTGTTCTTGAGAGAGGTCCTAATAAAAGTCTACATCGGATTCCATGACATGTTCTTAAACTGCAGAATTGTTCGCACCTGTGTTCTTATAATGGTGAATCCCATTATCCTCGTGAATTCAAAGTGTGATCCTAATTAGCAGCTAAACACCTTGCCAATCCTCATTAGTCAAAAAATGCCCAAACGAAAGTCTAACGAGGTTGAAGCAGCGGACCCCAAACTGTTAGAAAAACTTCAATAGTCCTGAATTCTGAAGTGGAGGTACTTCTACAGGAAGGGACAGGAAACACCAAGCGAGCTGCCATATTTAGTAACGACAGTAGTTGATATAAAATAACACAAAAAAGAAGATGGATAGGATGTCATTTCAGGGATTTTTGTGTGTGTGTGACACTACCTTTCACATCTGTTCTATGCTTGTATACACTTTCATTTGTAATATATGCTGCAAACAAACATGGTGGGTTCAATGGGAAACCAATAAAAAAATGCTAAACAAAAGACCACAATGCTTTGTAAAATAACTAAAATAAAAGGGCTGTCAATCGATTCAAATATTTAATTGTGATTTATCGCATGATTGTCCATAGTTAATTGATTGAATTGATTTTTATCTTATTTTTTAATTTTTTATCTGTTCAAAATGTACCTTAAAGGGAGATTTGTCAAGTAATTAATACTGTTATCAACATGGGAGTGGACAAATATGCTTGCTTTATGCAAATATATATTCATAATTGGAAATCAACAACTCAAAACAATGTCAAATATTGTCCAGAAACTCTCACATGTACTGCATTTTGTATAAAAAATATGCTCAAATCATAACATTGCAAACTGCAGCCCAACAGGCAACAACAGCTGTCAGTGTGTCAGTGTGCTGACTTGACTATGACTTGCCCCCAAACTGCATATGATTATCATAAAGTGGGCATGTCGGTAAAGGGGAGACTCGTGGGTACCCATAGAACCCGTTTTCATTCACATATCCGGAGGTCAGAGGTCAAGGGACGCCTTTGAAAATGGCCATGCCAGTTTTTCCTTTGCACAAACATCTCAGCACTCAAATGTGTGTAAACATGCTCAAGTGCATGTATATTCTGTTCTTACCTAAGAACAAATCCCAAATAAGAAAACATTGGTGAATGAGGCCTATTATCTATAATGTGGTGAGGACCGCAGTCTGGGAATAAACAAAGAGAAGCACAACAACAAACTAAAAAGCTGCACTTGAGCAGTGTGTTGCCTGAGAATGGTTTCAATGGAGGACAAAGCCTGTATCACCATCAAATATTTGCTCACCGGGATGGTATGGCACTCGATAGTGCAGGGGGCCGCGCCGCGCTGTAAAGTATCCACCTTTCCCTCCTCTGACATAATCTCCAAGAATGGAAAACCAAACAAGGCCGCCATACAATAGCCTGCCGTGTCAACTCCACGCTCCACACTGGAACAACAACATCAACAGGTGGTGGAGGTGCTTGTTTGAGGAGGACAGATTCAGAGTGGGGGAGTTGGAGGAGGCGTGTGCGACTGTTTTGACTCATCTCCAGAAAAATCATTAGTCACAAGTCATTAGTGAGCCTCCCCTGAGAGATTTACTGTATATGCCGCGCTGCACACTTACTCCCATTTCTCTGCCTCATTACTTTGCTCTGCCTCCCTGCCTCTTCTCTTAATATGTTCCAACCCTAATTATGCAAATGAATCCACTTTACCTTTCAACATTAAAACTCTAATATGTGTAGATACCTTCAGGCACGGTGGTGGAATTCCTGTCCGAGTCCTAACCTCGGAGCCAATTGAAGAGAAAAGATAGTGCTGCTGTTGTTTTGCTGACATCTCCATTGATCTTTGTTTAATGAGGCAAAAAACCTCCACTGACATGATTAGCTTTCATGAGATCGATCTTTAAAAAGAGACGTTCCTTGTAAATAGGTTAGATTCTCTGCTAAACTGTGGCCAAATTGTTAAAGCTATAGTCAGTGAAATTGTTCTGTACTGGTCCCAGTAATGTCTGTTCTTAAAGTTTACTGAAGTAACATATCATGTGACATAAGTTAAGTTTGAGTCAAATAATTGAAAACTGCTTTATTTAATTTCCAGGAAATTCAACAATATAACCATGTTGATTTCAACAATGTGTTGTTCTGGATTACTCATCATAAGTGCTTTTGTCCTTTTCCAGTCACTTGCCAACGCACAGTAGACAGGCAACGGTTCGTGTTACTAGACCTGCCTGCAGGTTGCATCCCATGACAATTATGAACATGCCCACAGCCTCAAATATTGGTCTATTGGCAGTGTTAATTTCTTTAACAAAAACTATGATGAATGTCTATGACTTTTTTCCATGACTAAGACAAGACGGCACAGAGGTCATTAAACACTAATGTGACGATATCAAACATTCAACATCATCGACGAAAAAGACGAAGTTTGAAAAATAAATACTTCACCAAAATCTCTTTTTTTATTTTTGTCACCCTCCACCTTCTCTTCCTCTCTCTCGTCACTCTTAACTCGTTTTAAGACAAAATCTTAAATAGCTGCCAAAATTAACTCTTCTCTTACAGAAAACATAACAAGATAACATTCCTGCATTGGCTTCCAGACCGTGGTCACGAAGCATAGGGGAGACTTTGTGTTTACTTTCCATTTAGTCATAGACAAACTGAAACCTCCACTGTTCATTTACTACCACTGGACAACTTCACGGATAATTTTTTCTCTCCTCCGATGGCCGACACCTATCTGCTCTGACCATCGTGGTAAATGGATGGTAAATGGACTTGCATTTATATAGCGCTTTTCTAGTCTTCCGACCACTCAAAGCACTTTACACTACATGTCAGCATTCACACATTCATACACTGACGGTAGAGGCTGCCATACAAGGTGCCAACTTTGCCCATCGGGGTCAAATCTAGATACTCATTCACACATTTGAATTGGGGTTAAGTGTCTTGCTGAAGGACACATCGATATGTGACCGGAGCAGCCGGGGATCAAACCACCAACCTTCCGATTGGTGGACGACCTGCTCTACCCTCTGAGCCAAACATATGCATTAAACTGTGTGTGGGATGTCACGAGAACCAATAATTCGGTACCGAGTCCATGCCAAATATTTTATCGAGCCTCGAGACTTATGGTCTTGCTTCATCCCCGGGGACGATAGATAGTTTCCCTGATATTGCTACATTGTGAACAACAAATCCCTGTTGATATCGGCAGGAGAGCTAGTAACGTTAGCTGTTAGCAGGTGGTGGTCAACACAGTCCAGCTTGACTAGATAACGGAGCTAACAGCCAACATTAACAGAGGTTCATTCAGGTTACATTATGGTGTGTTCAAGCTCTATTCAGTCAACATTATTGGATGAAGGTAAATTATAACATTATCATGATATGTTCAAATTTAATCTTGTAAAAAAAATGTTTTGGCGAGAAACTTAATCAGGGTTTAGTAGTACATTTGTAAAAATAACAGTATACAAACGGCAATACATGGGATTCATTATTTTACCTGTTTATCTGTTTTTTAACGTGGTATCAAATTGGGTATCGAGAATCGTGGAATTTAACTGGTATTGGTATCGGCTAGTAAATTTCTGGTATCATGACATCCTTAGTCAACACCATACAAATATAGGATTGCACAGCAACAACAATTGAGGAAGTGGATCAGAAGATTGATCGCTGAGGCAAAGACGTTACCAGCGGAAACACTGTTGCTCCATATTCACTTTGAAAGAGCAGCGGCCATTGGAGAAACACCAACACTCTACCTGCCAAGGTTGCAACTTCATCACCTACTCCGACTATTGGTGAAACTTCACTCACTCAATGACAGACTTTTGCGTGAGGGCTGGCCTCACTTTGCTGCGGTCGAGCCAAACACTCAAAAACTGGTAAACGTAATGGGTTCTCAATGACTCTTTATGCATCTGGAGGAAAGTTTTTATCTTAAGTGCAACACAACAAACTTTTAAGCTGCTAAAGATCAAAGTCTTTACGGGAACAAATTGCTGTTAGAACTATGATTTGTCTGACAACACGCTGTCTTAAAGAAAGCAGGGGAAGCACCTCTGTTTCCCAATCCGCCTTGTCTTTGTGTTTCAAGCTTGCCATCATGTGGGAGGTTGAGAGCTGTAAAAAAAAAAATTGCTCCTCATGACGCACACGCAGCAGTGACTCGAAGAGGATTTCCCAGGCATGAACCAAAGGGGTGCTGCTAAAGGGAATGTCATTTTCTTATGTAAAAAAGAGGCGCACAACAAAGACACCCACACACAATCTGCTGCTGCACGGTGTTCCTGTTGCTGCTTTTTTGTTTCTTGAGGAGATAATACGACACACAGACACACTGTGGGGTACGGTTCTTTTATGTGGCAATTATGTCCCAAGACAAATTAACCTCGGGGCACTTGTAAAGTCTATAACTATCTATTTATAGTGCAAATTGTCGAGGAAGGAAAATGTACAGCACAGAAAGTTTATGTAACAAACTAATTGTTGTGTTTGAAGTGCAAAAGAGAAGATTTGCAGACAGAGATAGCAAGGAATGTTAAGATGTTTGAGGGCAAATCCTACACATGTGACTGAAATACATACTAAGTAGGATATTTTATTGTTGAAAAAATAAACTTGTTAGCTTATAAAACGTCCAAAACCCAAAGATATTCAGTTTAAGATGATATAAAACAGAGAAAAGCAGGACATCTCCACATTTGAGAGGCTAAAAACAGCATTTTCTTGCATGAAAAATTACTTTAACAATGAATTGATTATCAAACGAGGCAATTATTTTTCTGTCAATCTAATAATCGATTAGTCAACTAGTCATTGCAGCTTTAATAGGCTGACATATCTCACGCACAAGGTACGTTAACCTGCTGTTATCATTAGTAACATGTCTTGCTACAGTTGCTAATTGTTTGCAGTTAAGCTAGCTTGTTGACTAGAAACACATTTTAAAAAAAATTAATAACAATTTGAGCCCAGCCTCTCTTTCTACCTGTGGTAAGTGGTCATGGTATATGAGAGATAATACACTCCAAGATCCTGCCCAGTCCATTATTGCTACTCATTAAACGGCTTTTTGAATACTCGCTTCTACGGTCTGTTATAGCAGACTGCTGCTATATATAACAGACCGTTGCTATGGACGCAGCATTTTTGTATCAAATGATTGATTTCTTAAAGGGACTGTTTGTAACTTTTTACTTGTACCAGGTCGGGATCCCATGCGCGCTTGCATATGCGCGCTCACATATGCGCGCTCACGTGTGGCCAGAGTCACTGCTCCTCTGCCTGCTTGCCTTCACTCACAAATCGTGCTCACTACACACTGCAGAAGAATTACTTTAGCTCTGAGAATAACTAGTGAATGTACAAGGGACGTTTGTGCAGAAATAACTGCTGTAGCTCCTCCAGACCAACAGAGGTTTTCCATGTCTTGTGAAGTGACGGGGCTCCGCAGCGAGTTACGTTACCGCCTCCGACCGGGTGCCGGTGTCTCCCCTGCGGGCGTAGTCGGGGGGCGATAACGTTTCTCTTCCTGCTTCAGCCCCGGCACCGACCCGCTTTTGCTGAAGCAGGAAAAGCCAACAGTAGGATCAGCAGTGATTCATGGAGAGACCTTCGTCTGGTCAGCTAACATTACTGCCAAGCAGCTGAAATATAGAGTGATATTGTGGTTTTAGCTGACGTGTGTCGCCTCACTGTTTTGAGCGATGCTCGTTCAGGTATATTTAGAGCGAGCAAGCGCGAGCCCGACGCTGACTTTCGTTGACTTAACGGCCACAGGTGTCGCTGTTAACAAGCATTTCTGAAAGTTACAAATAGTACCTTTAAGTAAGTAGCCATGTAATAAGCAGGATAATGTACAGTTAGCATGGTTTATTTCACAACAATGACTGGCTCGCTGCACATTATCCCTTATTTGTTAGCAAGCTAGCTGAATTTTGATTCTTCACACTCAACCACATAACTGAAGTACAATTTTCAAGGTAAAGAAAAACAAACAAGGCATGACAAGTGCGACTTTATGGGTGAATTATCAGTGAGAAGCAGCAACACCAAGGTAATGAGCTGTCAGCACTGCACTGGAGGGGATCACTATAGACAGCAGAGCTACCTGCAGGGTTATTATTCCCTTCCAAATGGCAATCAATGTCTTCGAAAAGTTACTTCAGTCACCTGCAGGTGTATCAAGGATTCAACTTGGATCGATGTGGTAAAAGCTAAGTCATCTCATTAAAAGCTTGCTTTACCAATCCTTACTCACAAAAAGTCAGATCCACAAACAAAACACTCATTACTGGGAAAAAAAAATACTACCTAAGGGGTCGGTGTTGTACGTGTAAGATGAAAAACTTGCGCAGGTTTGACAAGTCTGGACATCCAAGGTTTGTAATAAGGTAATGAATATGTGTGTGTCGTCCTCTGTAAACCCCAAAGGAAAATCAGAAAACCAGGTTCAGCTCTTGTCTCTGTTGGGATCTTTTAGTGATGCTTCACTGCAATTCTTCTAATGACTGCACTGTTGTATTTTAACACATTTTAATTACCACCCTCCTCACCACACTGGAGATGGATGCACTTAATTTCAGTTGCGAGACTGCGAGCCAGCGTACAAACAACGCTGATCAGCATCATGTGTGATTAAAGCTGAAGAGAATTTATAAAAACAAAAAAACAACCTCTTGTACTCTTCTCGCTGTATGATTTCAAACTGTGTGTGTGCTGCGTTTAAGCCAGGACTGTCTGGGAGGGGGTCCAATGAGCCCATTAGCACTTTAGGGGGGGGTCACTGCTGCATCCAAGGGGGTAAATAAACAATACAAAAAAAGCAATAGAAACATACAAACTGTACCTGCAGTGAGTGCTACAAAATGATATGAAAATGAATGTCATGAAAATTTAAATTCAACCTATTATGTCAGACATTATTATTTTCCATTACACACACACAAAAAAATCAGAAATTGTGAAATAATATGGAGGGAAATAGGGCTTAACTGTGTACTTTAAGTCAACTTCAAAATGTATCTGAATCTAGAAAAACAGATTAATTCATTCTAGCTCACATTTTGTGAAAATAAATACATTACTGGTGCTACTAAAATTATTTTCATTACTCTAATCATTACATTCAAAAGTGACATTATATGAGTCCCACTTGTAGTGATGACAAACTGCTGGTAAGACACGACTGATAATTAAAAAATCTGAAAATATCAGCTATCACCTAAATTGATCCTGTTTGCAGCTCTCAGTCTGCCTTATAGCTGCTGAGCTAGTGTTAGCTAATGCTATAGTCTCACAGACTGACAGGACAAGCTTCTGCTCAGCCCTGAATGTTCAGATTAAAGTTAAT
Source organism: Sebastiscus tertius (assembly GCA_916701665.1). Lineage (NCBI taxonomy): Eukaryota > Metazoa > Chordata > Actinopteri > Perciformes > Sebastidae > Sebastiscus > Sebastiscus tertius. Next base: position 180,780 of record CAKAOH010001700.1, read on the forward strand.
AAAATATTAATGTGATGTACTTAAAGTAAAAAACTGAGGGATTCGGACTATTGTTTAGCATCAGCTGTCGGTCTGTACTTGACTACTATCTAGCTACAGGCTGGAAAATAACACATTCAAGCAGCTAACGCTCGATCGTTTATTGACGCATCACTCTGTTGGCCTTGGAGAAACAGCAAAAAGACACAATTCTCAAACTTTTTAATACATTTCACTCCCTAAAAACATCTTTAGCGGAGCATACAGACTGGCTTGCAATGCACCTTTTTACTTGGTAACAGTTTGTAGGGAGGTGGACAGAGAGAGATAGTCTGTAACCATAACTGTATATATTAAATGATCTAAGAGATGCTGGATTATTTATTATCACCAATGTGTATTATTTACATATCAAAACTTAACTCAAACTAATGGAACAACTAGCTGTGATCATTATCAACATCCTCTTTTATCACAACATGGAATAAAAGCTCTCAAATCGGCGGAGTCAGCTCAATCCAGCTGCTGGGAGTTTACTCAACGTGATTAATGGAGAAAGAATGTGAAATCTCTCTAAGAGCTTGAGGAAGGTCAAAGAGAATTAGCCTATGCTAAGCAATTCAGGTTTCTAGCCTCTAAATTAAACCATCCGCATTACCTCTCTAACCTGTCCGCCATCTATCACCCAAATAAAGCAGCTCCATCTACTCTTCTTCTCTCCCTCCTCTCCTACATCACTCAGTCATCCAGTGGAGCTCTTTTGCATCCTCCATACCTGTCCACCGGCCAAACTCCATCTCCATTTCTCACTCTGTCACTTCTCGACTCTATCTTCCCCCACTCATTAAGCATTGTGAGACCAGCTTGTCGTATCCATCTTTACAACTTACCTCCCTCTCCTCCACCAACTTTCTCATTCATTTTTAGCCCTGAACTTATAACCCCGTCTCTGTCCTCCTCCATCTCAGCATTTCCTATCAGTGTTCCTTCATTAGCACTGCCAGCTCAACAATCTATTCTAGTCGTATATTCTCCTCTAAACGTAGCCCAGTTTCTGCTACAGTTGGTGATATTTTTTTTACAAGCTGTTATGAGTGCTATTTTTATTTATCAAAAAAGTAAAAAGTACAGAAAAGCAGTGATTTGAAGAACAGACGACTTGGCCACTCAGCTGAGCAAATCTGATTTGATTTGTAAGGAGCGGTAAACTGCAAAACCAATTTTTTCCGCAACAACTTTGGTTGCCAAGAGCTGGTTGGTGTCTTTGTACTGCACTTCCATGAAACCATGCCCGTTTGTGTTTATCCCAAAACACCCCGCTGTGGCTGCTGAATTATTAAAACACATTAATTCCTCTACACCAGATTTGGACACGACCAAGACTCCAAAAACTAAAGAGGTTTACTTGCCGTTGTTTTATGTTAATTGGTGATAATCAAACAGACAATCGTACAATAATACTGTAAAGGTATTTACATTGACTGCTTAATATAGTTTGAGAATGTAATATGGAAAAAAAATAATGAATGCTGGAGGCTATCAATTATCTCTATGGTAGATAAGTGAAGTAAAATAGCTCTACAGGCCATCAAGCAGGTCATAAGACACAGCCAGGGGTGTAATAAATGTCTCTGGGTTAATAAGAGTTTCAGACTAAGCCACGCAGCAGAGATCAGCCTCATGTATTAAAGGACACATCCAGATCAAAGATAGAACAGATATTCTATCACTTGCAGCAAGTTTTCTTCTTCATAAAACCAAACGGTCCTTTCAAAAATGTCCAAAGTTATGGTGAAAATAAAACAGGGAAATGTAAGATCCATAGAACTGAGCCCTGCAGACATTATAATGTTTTAAGCTTGTATCGAAAAGGGACCTTCCCATCCAGCTTTCAGTAATCACTAATGGAAAACTCACATCTTAAGTCTCGCATAGCCGGACTTATCTACACAACGCTGCGTCGGCGTTCAAGAAAGGTCTGGCTCCAAACATTATCATTCTGGTATAGAAGGAAAAAAACGCTCTGGCTTGTTTGTATTTCTTTAAACCAATCACAATCGTCTTGGGCGGCACTAAACCCAGGATGCAGAGATGGTGCCCTTGCGAAATAGATAGCTGGATGGCAGACTTATACTAGGACTGTCAACGAAATTTGAATATATATTTGTATAGTAAAAAACAAACAAACAGATGTTTGAATATGAAAAAAAACCCAATGATGGCAGAGAACTCGGTCACAGAGAGAGTGACACCGTGTCCAAACAGCAAGTGTTACGTTACATGATGTGCACAAACCACGTACCCATCAGCTGTGCACTTGAGATCAGACTGGAGACGTAACCACTTAAAAGATGGGTGAGTAGTAGCCTAGTTCCGACGTTTGTACTTTTTAAACAGAAAGCACATGTTTTATATATATTATATAACATATTATATTGAGATATTTACTGGAAATGACGTACAGGATAGCCAACAGCAATTAGGGAACTTTCAGGCGATGTCCTGGCGATCGCCCTCCAGCCAGCTTCCACTTTATTTTGGTTTTGGTAGTAAAATGAGGTATTGTATAGATTAGGGTTGGTTGGTTAGATATTCAAATAGTGTTAACCTATGTGCTTTTTTAGAACGAATATTCAAAAGTCATTTTTGGCCAATTTTGATAGTCCTAATTTATACCCACAGTCGACATCCAGTCAGACTGTCACATCTTTTACCCTGGGGAGATAAAGTTTTTCTGATTTTCATGAAATCAAACCCCATTTTTCATATCATTTATGGTCTGTTTTTTTCAGCAATACTCATTCAATATATTTACATTATGTGATTACTTCATTGTATACTAGCTTTCAATGTTAGTGGCGGGGTCCGCCATTCCTGGACTGGATTCAAATGGCCTACCTACACTAGGTATTCACAGGAAACAATGCGGCATGCAATCTAGTGTTACCGTTTACAGCCGTATCAGAGCTGTATTAAGTTACTGCTAATGCAAACAGAACATTTCATAGTATTAAATGGCACATCTGTGCAGATGTTACAGAATCAACCAGAACTAAAAATGGTAAGGATTACAAATTCAAAGAACACAGTTGAGTGTTACAAACTCCTAAATGTATGTTATCAGTCAATCAATCAATCTCTTTCCTAAGTGCTTAGACAAACCATCTATATCTTGGGAGAAAAGTAGCATTATGGAAATGTAATGCAATTTTAGTGATGCTACAGTCAATTCAGACTAAGTAGGGTCAATTTTCAGCTATGCGAGGTTACTCAGATAGCTGAATGGCGAACAGCTGCCAAACTGGAGCCAAATCTAGTCAAGATTCCACGTGCTGCCCTCGGCTTAGTGATAAAAGAATGATGATGAATGAATAAATCCCAAGGTTAATCTCAACATTTATTATACAGTAGTGCTGCACATCCTCATGTCCTTGATGTCAAAACTTCAACAAACCCTCTTCCAGATCATAGTCTTGGACAAAACCAATGCGAAACAATACCGCTACACAAAGTCTCTTGACTCACACGGTCTTCCGCTTACACAAAAACAGAAGCTGAATAAATCTTACTCGATCAAATACCACTCAACATCTGGCTATTTGTTTGCCATCTGTGCATGGACCAAAGTGGTGTTATGGCAAGATGGAGCTTGTTACGGCAATTGCCGAACACCTGTGCAATGTAACGTAATCTAATGCAATAGCCCTGCAATAAATGTGACATTTCTAAGCTGCTTATAATTCTCACTTTTTTTGTTGAGACTGACAGCAAGGTTTCAGCCCTGTGGTCATTTTTGAAGATGTAGTTTCTAGCAATGGTGTTAGATTACACTTGCAGTACAATTTTAAACAGGAAGGATTATTCTTGATTATTCTTGTTGGAATAAGCATAGCTTTGTTGACGAAGCATTGGTTAGCTTTTCACTGATAATGTGGTACAGTAGAGCAGTATAGCCGAGGGATGTAGGGGAATATATGAATGGATAGAAGCCAAAAGGAGTGACCTAGGGGTGATGATAAATGATAGAGTAGAGGGAAATAATGATGTAGTCTCCCTGAATGAACTTGTGCTGAGCTCCACATAAATGGACCAATTTGTGACATTTTCTGATGTTCAATGACTTTAAGAATATACCTCTATAAATTCCAAACATTTTATAAAAAAAACAAAAAACCATATTGTGATCAGTGATAAAACTCTAATCTGATATGATAACGTGAACTGTTTTTGATATGTTTGGATGAAAAGGGTATTTTTTGTACCTATCAGGGTGCGTCAATTAACACTGGTATCATTTTTATTAGTGTATAGTATTTGGTGACGTGACATACGGTCACATCTGCCAGAATAATTGAAAACACCTGTGTGGGTGTGTAGAGCCTTTACTTGCAAAGCAACCACTGTAGTATCTATAGCTGTCAAATAAATGTAGTAGAGTACAATATTTCCCTTCGAAATGCAGTGACGTAGAAGTATAAATAAAATGCATAATATAAATAAAGTAAAAGTACATCAAAATGATACATGGTTCCATTGTAGGAAAAAAAAAAGATGATTATGGAGCCGGGGGAGGGGGGTAGTATTCCAAGAAAAAACACAAAATTTCCAAGATAAAAATCGTGAATTCACAAGAAAAAAAAGTACCACGATAAATAATTTTGCAAATTTGTGAGTTTTTTTTGTTGCAAAATTGCCACTTTAATCTCAGAGAATATCCAAGTTTTTTTCTTCTAAATTTATGACTTTATAATCTCGCAAATTTGCTAGTTTCTTCTTTGTTATTTCGCCACTTTAATGTCAGAGAATAACTTATATTTTTTGTGTAAATTTAAGACTTTTTAATCTCGCAAATTTGTGAGTTTTTTCTCATAAATTGGTAAAATGGTAGTGAAATACAGAACCTGAGTAAATGTACTCAGTTATATTCCACCACTGGAGCGAGATTGTGGTTTTGGGTACATATTGAAAAAGTAAACACATCCTAAGGTTAAAAGTTTATTCTTCTTGTTGGAATAGGCAGTTCAGAAAACAATTTTACCACAAGGTCCATTAAGTAACTCACCCAGGGCTCTCAATCATATCACATTGTCTTCATCAGCGGATGGAGTTTGCCCAGATGTCTTTATTATGAATACTTTGAGATTTTGCAGATTTGTTAATTCAAAATGTTTCCTCATTATCTTGATAAAAATGTAATTTGGGCAGCGCGGTATTACGTTTTTTTTGGGTATTATTGATGTTGGAAATTAGTCATACGTTGAGGAGACAAGGTTGGTTTAACAGGTAGTCGTGACCAGCTGCTCTTGAAAAGACGTGACTGAATAAAATCAAACCATTCCAATACTCTCTTCTCACTCCTTCTTCTATCAAACCGATCAAAAGAAGTGACAAACAGACTCATGAATGATATTACCACAATCTATCACCTGATCTCATGGAAATCATCAAAGGACTACTTTTTTTTCCATGAATCCTGACATTGATAATATGGCTGCTGAATAAATGTTAAAGGTTCACTGATATTGCAGCGAAGGTTTAACACGCCAGCTGAGCTCCCGTCCTCCGATCACAACTTTAGACGGGGAGGAGACTTTATTGTCTAAATGTCAATGGAAGGTTAGCAAAATCTTGTTAAGGAGTGAATATCAGATGCAATTATACGGGAGGCTTGAGAGAGACCTCTGTGCCTCTCAGCCGAGGTCTAATTACACAGAGCAGGTTTGCCTGTGTTTGATATAATTAAGAGGCAGAAGAGAGGCTGTGTCGCTGATGAGGACCAAGATCAGAGCATCAGGCACAACCTGTTCATCAAGTACCATCATCCAAAACACTTCAGCATTTTGTTCTGGTAATGTGATGCAGACAATAATTTCTCTAAATATTATAGTGTGCATGCAGATGCTGGCTTGTCTAATGAGGAACAGGACCTAACCCTGTGACTGCATTACAGCGTTGCCTCTGTGCAGTGTTTTTATTAACAAAAGTCACATTTCCACCGTTAAAGTAAGACAAAATGCAAACTTAAGAAATGAAAATCTGAAAAAAAAAACTAATTTAGCTGAAAGACAGAGATGAAGTGAGACCCGTCAGTATCATGGAAAAGAAGCGGTGCATAAAAATAAGTTATTTCTTCAATCCATTTTCCTTTTTCGCTCATCCCTCCTTCCCTTGAATTATTTAATTTTAATACAAGCTGTGTAAGTGCCGGCTCTGAAATAACTCAGACTTCTAAAAACAGCCAATGAGGGCACCAAGTTACCAAAATCCACTGAATGATTTATGGATTTCTGTAATAATAAACGGAGGCTGATGTATTTTGAGAGTCTGGATGGAGACACAGAAACACGCCTCTTAAAGTGTCCAGACGGAGGTTTTTCTGGAAGATAGTCACCAGACAAAACATAACTTCACAGTCGTAGAACTCTTCTGGGACAGACACACGCTGTAGGATATGAATATTGATAGACAGGAGGCTACAAAACAACACAGACTTTCTTGCATTACACAGCCTCCAAGCTACTTTTCTATTACTCAGTCACTGTGTGTGTGTGTTCCCTTATATATAGTGGTATCTTCATGCTTGCTTACAATTTAGGCACACACCAATGAGGAAGTATACTTCACCCACAAAATGACCATTTGTATATCAATTACTCCATCCGTGTTGCCTTGAATTCTTGCAGAAAACTTTGTTTTTTCTCGCATGTCTCCATGGCAAACAAAGAGTTAAAGAAAAACTGAATTAATTGGAGTAAATGGGGGCTGTGTTTAACAACAGCAAAACGATATGAAAACTTTGGTTTACAAACTCTTACATAACTCGTGTATAAGTCTAGTTTATCTACTTCCCAAACACATGTATCTTCACTAAAACTGTACTATTTCTTTTTTCACTATTTTCTCAGCACCGTTAATTACATCAATGCTGTTGCACAATTAAAACGCGTCAGACTAATGTCGGCTGGTAGACCATCCATAATGAATACCTACATTTATTTTTGTGATAAATAAATATTTTAAGCTATTTTGTAGAGTTACCTCTTAGCGAAATGCTCTGAGTGAATTTAAGATCCCCTTGGTAAGCAGTGCTGCAGGTATATGTCTAGGGCTTTTATCTTGAAAGGTAAGGATTAACGGCCGTTGTGAATGTGGAGACAATAAGCGTATTTTCCCACATTAATAAATACAAAGTACTTTGTGGCCATTTGTGCTGCTCTGCTCACATTTAAATCTATTCATTTCGGGCAAAAAGGATGGAATCGTGGATTCGTCTCAATCGCGCTGCTCTCTGTCCTCTCGTCCATCTGGCATTTTTCCTCCAGCGCAATGCATGATGGCATACAATGCTCGGTTAGTGACTATTGTTGTACACTATTTTTCACGATGCATTGTGGGATACTTTGGTCCACTATACAGTGAGTAGTGATGATTTCGGACATAGATTATACTGCACGAGTTGAGTGAGAGTTTGTAAACTAATGTTTTTATATAGTTTTGCTGTTGTTAGATGCGGCCCCCCAGTTACTTCAGTTTATCAAGACTTTTCTCAAGTGTTTTGATTCTCCGTTCACCGTGGAGGCATGCGAGAAAAACTAAGTTTTCTACACAAATTCAAGGTAACACGGGGTGAGAAATTGATATACAAATGGTGTGGGTGAAGTATTCCTTTAAACATTGGCTTCGTCAGAGCATTAGAGTAAATAAATCACTCAATTACAAGTTGCCAATCTAAGCCACTGCACCACCAGAGAATCTACGACCTCCAGATGGCTCACGTCAAGCTGGTGAAACTGTTAGCTGGTCTAACATTATATTTTTCACTGAAGCAGCAGTTGCTCTTGCATAGACTTGGCAGCAAAAAAAAAAGCATCAATTATTTTTAGTAGCTAGTAGTCTGTATCTGCGCTACCGGTTCATTCCAATGTCACTGCTAATGACGAATGCAAAGAAAAGCTACTTAACAGTTAAAAGCTTCGACTTGTTAAATGTGAAATAGTTTGTGAATTGGCGAGTTACAATCAGTGCTTCAGAGGTGCTCCACATCTGAAAACCATTACAAGGGCAACGGTAAATAACCCATTACATGACGTGAGAGGACAGAACCAGAGGACACTCGGTAGTAGAAAGGAAAAAAAAAAAACATCACATCAATTGGATCTAGCGTTGTCCAATCTAATCATGTACCAGCCGGTTCAGTTCAGCTGGTCTCCCTTCCTGCATGTCAATCAAATAACCCTGGGAGTAAACAGTGGGGGCACTTCCTACATGTCCACTGCGTGATCTGGAGTTTGACTGGCGATGCATTATTAAGGTCTGCATGGCTGCTCCTGCCCATGCAGCATTACGCCGAGGCATGCAGACACGCATGACAGACAAGCACAGGGAGGAAGACACAACTCTCTCTGACAGCATGTCTGCTAAGTCTACTGAGGCCTGACAGCAGAGCCCAGACTACCACATTGTGTCAGTGGGACCTTGAGGATTGCTTAGGATGGTCTGTGTCTCTTTGTGTGCCCCCTTGGCGTGGCACAGCAAATTATGTGGAAGCTTGGGTATGGTCGAAAGCAGCCGTGGCGCCAGGACTGAGGCAGCTGGCCCTTCTAGTACTCATGATACTCGAATATACAAGCATTCTCATGTGCTGGCACATGAAGTCTCACATCCTGGATTACAAAAGTGCATCAGTGATACAAACAGCTCCCAACTCACTTCGTATACCTGCATTTTTTACAGTAAATTCTATTTATTATTGGTCAGTTCAAATACAGTTAGGGATGAAAGTAAAATCGCGATGTTTGTCTGCCAGAATCAATGGCAAAAACATACAATGCTTGTAGGAAAACTACCACTGTACAAGAATAACAACTGTGCGGTGCCACAACAGGTGCCCTGCAGTATCTTATTTGTTCGCCTCTCGCAGCTATCATCGCTTGAAACAACTGCAGCTTAAAGTTGTGTGGAAGAGGATTAAGTTTCCATCAGGATTGTGACCCTTAACATTGAAGCTGTGTTGTTTCTACCTCCAGACCAAGGGGGACCAAAGAGTGTTGAATCTAGTGATTTTCCCCAGACCTCAACTTCAAGAAGTTGGAAAAGGTCAAATATCCTGTAATATCAGAAGATCCTCTAGAGGATGCAATATTTTTTTTTTTTTCAGTTGACACATTCTTTTTTTTTGCTCAGTGTTTTCAATCTAAAACAAGTTAAAGATGCACTTTCCAACTTCTTTGTACAACTCAAGAGCACTAGGGAAACGGCTAATTTACTATCAATTAATCTACCGACTAATTTATAGATTAATCAATTAATCGAAATGATTACTTTTCCTACAAAAAAAAATCAGATTGACTATTTCATTTTAATTCATTTTAATTTAAAAAACTGTATGTCATTGTAAAATGCAGCACACAACAAAATGTAAACAAAGGTTTACATAATGCAAAACTGTAGGTTGAGATGTGCTACTTATGGTTCTGCATATGAAAAAAATATTCTCCCCATATTCTTACAGTATGGTGTGAGAATATAAAATGATTCTGTACTGGGTGCATTATTTTGATAGGGGAAATTAGTCAATTGAAATATTAAATAAAGATATTATAATAGAGTATCAAAACATGTACTCCATATATTACAGTACACTCTCCCCTGTTTGTAATCAAAATCACGCTGTGGTATCAGGGCAGCATAAATCATCAGTGGTGCCAGTAAATGCCAGTAAATGCCAAACCAAGCACTGAAAAAAGAAAAGCACCACAAAAGCAAACAGGAACACAATAAAGGACCAGTGTGTAACAATTAGGGGGATCTATTGGCAGAAATGGAATATAATATTAATAAGTATGTTTTCTTTAGTGTATAATCATCTGAAAATAAGAATCTTTGTGTTTTCGTTAGCTTAGAATGAGCCGTTTATATCTATATAGGGAGCGGGTCCTCTTTACGGAGTCCGCCATGTTGCACAGCCATGTTTCTACAGTAGCCCAGAACGGACAAACCAAACTCTGTTAACATCTTCCCTGCTTGGGCCGGAGTCGATAAGGTTACTCGCTGCCGTCACCGTCACTCTCTCTCTCTTGCTTCACCACTCACTTCCCACGTACACACAAACTCTACGCACCACCTACGCTCCAAATGGCTCTAGAGAGGGACATTCGCATTTTTGCGTCGGCCATCGTAGCTCTCCAACATGCCTGGCACACGAGAGAAGTTGTAATCTGCAACCTCACCGCTACTGTAGATGCCACCAGATCCTACACACTGTTCCTTTAAAGCAATTGAATTCTATACATTTCTCTATACATAACTGAAGTAAAGAAAAAATGAAAGAGGTAAAGTAAAGAAATTGAAATGTGTTGGCTGTAGAGGGCATTGAAGCAAAACTATTTTACTGGGAGATAGTCTTGAGTTAGTTCAAAGTTTACAGTTAAAGGTACTATAATCAATATTTTTGGATGAAATAACTATGTTTACATGAAGGTGTCACAGATAATTATAACTCATTGTTTTAGTTTTACAGCCTGCAAGTTTTGGTTGAGTCTTACCGCTCTCATCAGGATCATTTTTAAGACGTAGTAGGTAGCTGTTATCAGCGAAGAAGCTCTAAAAGCCTAACTAGTTGGTATTGTAATAAACAGAAGACAAAGTTAGCAGTTAGCCACTAAAGAGCCAGATATTTCTCTGCAGAGTTGAGACAAAAACAGATCTAAAAGGAGAGCGAATATTGGAATTCATCAGGTGGCCTGGAACACGACTTGAATCTCCTGGATGTATAAATAAGCAAGTTTCTGCCAACAAGTTGCCATATCAACTTATCTCGATCGGTTACCGCTTGAAGAACCATTCAAAGTCATTCAAACTACAACCAATAGGTGGGTGCGAACAAGACATAATATTGCTCGGATCATGTATATTCTCAGATTCTACAAAAAAATGTAGAATTGATGTTGACAGAGTGCAGACCGTGATCACGAACCCTGGAAATAACAAGCACTAAGAAACTATCTTAAAAATAGAAAAATGCTACCACACGTATGGTCCTCACTCAGTGTGTGTAAAAACTACTTTGGCATTGTATCACGGTTGTTAGTGACTCACTTCTTCTGCCAAGAGTTTTCTTTCGGATTCGCGGGGTTAAGCTGCTGACCTTGTGGACAAAAATCCAAGTTTACCATCCTGCAGAGATGAGAGACTAAAATAACAACTGAATGTTGCTCCTGTTGCTGAAGGTAACAGAGTCATAAATAAACACCTTGAGAAAACTAGATTTTTTGCTTGCTATTGAAGTGTGTCTGCAAAATAAACTCATAGCATTTTACAAAATCTGTTGTTATTGCAGGCCTGTGAGCCATCCAGTATAAAAGGGGCTGAGACTAGATACACAGATAGACTTGTGGACGTAGATGCAGATGAGGTATTTTGTTTCATCGCTGGTCATCGCGATTGATATCTGGGACTGCTGTTCAATCAAGAGAGAGACACAGACACAAAGAGAGACTGAGGGAGGAAACGCTCCCAGTATGATGAATGAGTGAGACGGGGAATGAGATTAGGAGTAGTCCACCGAATAAATGAACAAATTAATGAAGCGAGAAAAAAGGAACAGGCGGCTCGACGCTGCCGACGCCGACACGTTCCCTCTCCTTCTAAATAAAAAGTGCTGCTTCTAAGAATAGCTGCACTTGCCGCTGGTTACGGGTTGCGGTCGCCATCATCATTAGCACCCTCGTGGTGTGATTCTCAACGTAGCACAAGTCGCAATGTGACTGTGGGAGATGATGGTATGCTGCTAACTTGTTCTGGTTTGTTCACAAGAGTCTGAGATCCAGAGCTCTGGTGGTATTTTAGTGCTGTAATGGCTGCTGCTTCATTCAGTGCTTTTGGAACTACCTCACAGTTACCAAGTAAATGTACCCTCTTTCATACACATGTATCATGGGAGTTTGGTATTGGGGTAAAAATTCATCAAAGTTAAGTGTACCAAAAGCTCAGAGGTAGGCAGAGCTGTTTCTGGCCTGGAGCAATGATATACTTGCAAAAAAAAAGACTTACAATAACAACATGTCTCTGTGTTTTGTGACACTTTGTCCCAATTACATTTTTTTTTTCAACCACATTTTGTGGCCACGAGGATCTAAAAGGAATAGAGGAACATTTTGGGAAATACACTTGCTTAAAGCTTAAAGCTGAAGTAGGCAAAATTGGAGCAAATATGATTTAAAAAAGTTATTTTTATAAAACACTATAAGTCGCTATATCGTAACAGTAGTATATGAAACAGATAACTTGACAAAAATCATGTGCCTCTGTGTCCTCCGGTGCTCCTAACGGAATCTGCCAAATTTCACGTAACGGAGGAAAACAAGCAGTAAGAGCTGATCTGAGGTCTGCTGTCCATCTGCCGTCTATGAGAGCCGACTGTCAATCACTTGTGAACTCAGACCAAACGGTCAAACTAGGCAGCACTGATCAATTATGAATCAATATTATGTTACGTTAATGCCTATTTCATCACATCACATCACATGACCGGAGCACAGCCAATAGGAATGCTCTCTCTCTTTGAAATGACCTGTGATTGGTCAAATTCTCCCGTCACGGGCTAGATTTTCTAAAGCCTGAAAACAGAGCCATGAGGAGGTGCAGAAGTCTAGTTTTCTCTCAGAACACTTGAATTACAATATGCTGAAAGGTTATTATGGAATGTTTGCCCAATGATGCCAAAAATATACTGTCTACTGCCACTTTAACGAGGCTAAAGCGAGGCTCCTATAGAGCTGCACGCTAACAATGACATCATGAGAAGAGTGTGTTATAATTATATATCCAGCACCCTACTTTCTCCAGAGCCCTAACAAACTTTCACTTTTTCACTTTCATTTTTCTTCGTCTTCTACAATTATTCAATTTATTTGTAATTGTATGCATTTTTCAAGGGTACAAGGATGGAGGGTGTTGTTTGTCATACACATTCTAAAGACCTCTGAGACTCCGGGCTAAATCAATAACCTTGACTTCCTATCGGTTATATTAACATTTCAATGAACAACTTCATTACTAAAATACAGAAGTGTGGAAATGAAAAGAGGGTTTCATATTCCAGCAGTGTTCAAGTGAGAGAAAGACTGGTTCATTATCAGGTATTCACTATCAGACAGCAATTGTTCATCTGTTCTAGGTTGACTATATGTGTGTTTGTCTTATGTCCTTCTCCATTTTGACTCTGATGAAGACACAGTGGTGCCGAAATGTTGGCCTATTCCTGGACATAACTTGACAATGGAGTGAACAGGACAACCGGAAAACAGCCAGGACACCACAGAAACATCAACACCACAGTGTCTGTGGTTAGTAGGAGAGTGGCTTGAAACGACAGAGAAAAAATGCTTGAAACACTGTACTGTACTAATTGAGATACAGGGTCACCCTGATGTGGCCTAATGCCACAATAGAAAATGAGAAGAAAGATCTATGTGTAGTAGGGGTGTAACGATCCATTGATCCAGATCAATATAGTGATTCAATGATCAACAATCCAATATCATTGATGCAAAAAACATCGATACATATCATCCTCTTTAAGATAAGCCTTTATTTTGAAATTCCCATGGCAAGACTGTTTCACCATTTCCACCCAAGTGCACCTCATTTCCTAACATCCAAACAGTGCCAAGAGAGAAAGAGAGAGAGATAGAGAGCGTGTTTATTTGTCGGTGAATAAATGTTACAGCTTCTCAAGTCCCGAGCCAAGTTCCTGTGTCTTACTTGCTACCTGCTGGTTGAAGTGAAGGTGATTGAAGTTAGCAAAAACTTCAGCTCAGGCTCAGTTTGGTTCATTATTAGATCAGCAGTCAATTTCCACAAGTGCTTTTCTCTCTTCCTTTCTCCACACTTTCCCTTACCACTTTGTGACAAAACAGACATTCAAGTTAGTTGAGGACTGAAATTCATTCTTGACCTTTGGAAGACATACCTCTGGTAAATTATTCTTAACTCAATGGTCACTTAGAGTCTTTTTTGATGCTTTTGACCACATCTAACCTCAAGATCACTGCTTGCACACCCGCATGCAGCAGCTGTTCTGAGCTGTTCCCAGTGAATCGTCAAAGGACCCTGGACAAGAAACTGAATGAACACCAGAAACAGACAATACCAGCCGTCTGTGAACACCAGATCAACGTCATGGACCAGGAGTCAGCGGACGGCCAGAGAACGATCAAGAAGAAGAAGGACATGGGATACAGCTTAAAGCTCCAAAAAAGCTAGTAAATAAACCTTAACTTTAGAATATTTTACAACAGATTCAAGTGACTGAAAGTCCAGTGCTACTTGTAGAAAAGTTGACTGTATATTACACATAGATATCCGATTAAATTGTGAATAAATTCCCGCTGAATTATACAGCATCTCAACAAAACAGCACAATAGAGAGGGGAGGCGTTGATGTTTCTATGTCACCAACAGAGGAGATGATGGTGACGCAGTCATTCATCTGCTCTCGGGGACACTGCTTGTCATGCTTGTGTTGCTCATAGCAAAAACAGTTGGCGAGGCCAGAGTATCACTTGGAAATGTGGGTCAGATTTCTTATTTGAGCCTTTGGAAAACAATAAAATATCAAATGCATATTTGTTTGACCATGTTTTTACTATTGGAGTTAAGTATTTTTTTCTTATTCTGAGCAATAATCCATCTTCACTGAGCCTCCTAAAATGTCACGGGCTTTATCACTACAGTGGCTGGTATATTAACAAAAGCTACTTTAAGTTGTCTTACAAGACTAATATGTTTACTGCTCAGCAAGGTCCCTAAAGGCAAGGCTGCTTATGTCAGAATGTCTGGTTGCACACACTCTGCACAGTTAACATTTTCATTTCTCATTTTAAAACCTGGCCCCGGATAAGAGGTAGTAAATGGATGGATGGATTTTTAAAAGCCTCAACCTTTAAAACTGAACGGTGCACCACGTCCCCTGTATCCTTACACTTTCGCAAAGTAGGTCCTATAAGGCTGCGACAGGTTTTTTTCCCTGCATATAGCATTTCAAGACGGCTTCCTTGCCATAAATATTATGCTGCTTTTACAGAAACATGACCGTGTTGGCAGCGACTATTTTAAGAGTGAGGCGTTAAAGGCGACACTGCCAATAATTGCAACAGTGGAATTACTCCAGGGTGGCGTTGGGTAAAAAAAGCAGAATATAGCAAGATGATTCATGAGCTAATTAGTGCTGGCCATTAAAAGCACAGTTCGCATTGCTAACACGACGTGGTGAATTTGTCAGGTCTGACAGTCGGTCACACATATATTAATCTCTATAAACAGTTTTTGCATTCATATGAAGAATCTGTAGGCAACAAGACAAGATTTTGGCATCAGAAAATTGCTCTGGTTTATGTTTGTAGTCCGAGTAGTATTGACCAATCACGTTCGAGCAGGCTGTGGTTGAATGCCGGTAAACAGTCCGTGTGGAGAGCAAAAGCGGTGCCGAAACACAATCTGGGAACCCACAAGCTATCGTCTGACGATGATTTAGCTTTTTTATTGTTTTGAAATTAGCTTATAAACTGGCTAGTTGTGAAACAATCTCTCAACAAACAGTCTCTCAACGCCAACTCCAGTCTCAAGTTGCTAACCGGACTGTAAACAAGGAGCAGCTCACCGCTCGTTGTCCCTAGAGGCTTATCCAACGTCAGGCCAGTAGTATTTCAGGGGATCGCCAAAGTCTGTAGGATTCATCCTCTGGGCGCCTTGAATGGATGTGTCAAATTTCATGGCAATCCATCCAATACTTGTTGGGATATTTCATTCTGGACCAAAGTGGTGGACCGACCGACCAACCCACGTTGTCAAATCATCGAAATCATAGCTGGTGCTTTTCTATTTTCACAGGCAGCCAGCGGGGCTGTGCACATCTGTTCAGCACGTTTAAATCTATTTTCCTATTAAAGTAATACACAAAAGGTTCGGTAGGTCACAGTTGAGGTAACACCTTTGGCTTGTTTTGAGGCGGGAAAAGCCCTGGTGTGGGTTAGTGTATAAGCCTGGGCACGGTCATGCAGAGGATCTCTACATGGTTAAAATGACTCCTGCAGCCATGTTCTCACTCCTGTCCCCTAGCTGGCCTCCTTCAAGATCCTTGAGTGCCCTCGCAGTACAACAGTGCTGGTTATATCACTTTTCACACTTTCCTCCAATACAATCATGACAGAAAAAAAACAAGCAAGCAAACACATAAATATGCCAACATAAACAAAGATATTTGCAGTTAGACTACATATTTCCCATGGCATCGGTCTCATAGCAAACTGAATCATAAGAAATAGTGTCAAAACGAGGATATAGTACCGGATAAGGCTGCACAACAAAAGCATTCAGGACCAGGAATGCAAAAGGAAGCATAATAAGCTCGACTCATGGTAGGCGATGTTGACTTTCTTCCATTCATTTCCAATAAAACAGTGCCAAGAGGTGATATTTATGAGTCTCCTGCGACATGAGATGCCTCGTCACATGACATTTCATGCTGGTGCACGGTCACATTTTTAAACAACTATCCATTTATCTAAAAAAAGAATGAAATCATCCCTCTTTTTTGAAGGCTTAAGATCCAGGAATGACTCCAGAAACTAAGAAGACAGTGCCTGGATTACATTTTTACTTAAAAGATATTCAAATGAATGAATGGTTGGCAGAAAAGCATTCCTCACCATTTTCTACAATGCCAGTAAAAATAAATGAAAGAACATGTCAAGAAAAAGAAAAACCCGACACGATGGAGGATGGATTTGAAGGAACAGAGCCTCGGCCTAATATTGCTGTAATGAGAAAACCAGCCAAGGTCTGTTAAGTCAATGAAAATCTGGAGCATTGATAGTGTGCCACCTAACATTTGTGTGTGGATGCTTGAGATGGCCCACAATCCCAGTGCTATTAGCCCAGAGTGATAGGTGAAATAGGCCTTTTTTTAATTACACCTAAACATGAAGAAAAGCAAAGACTCGGGGCATCAATAGAGCACAGAGCTGCATATCTGCATGTAAATGACCCTAGATTGGATCTTTCTGATGACCCCCTCCTTAGAGGGAAACATGCCGCACTAATGCTGCTTTATTTTGGCACGTTTCTAACATTTTAATGATGTCTGAACCTCTTCAAATTACCATTGCGGAGGCAGTAATCTACAGTATTGTGTGAAAGCCGGTGTAGACATTTCTACCAATACACAGAAGCTGTATGATAAGAAGTTGGTTTGAGATGGTGATGTTTGTTTTGATTATTTTACCAGTAATCACCAGTAACCTAATAAACCCTTTCAGGTGCAGCCTTCGGCACCAGAATAAAATAGAAAACAACCCCAAAATTTACTGGTAAAAATAGGATAGCCAAATAAGCTAGCGTGATTAGCTTTCCCGTTGTAGCCAACATGGGAACATATATAGCTCTCAAGTTACATGCTATATGAGCACACAGTCTTTCAATGCATTGTACAGTAGGCAGGAAGAAAAATAAAAGTATACAGATATTCTCACATTCTATGCATTGATCTGACAAATGAAAAATACAAAAAAAAAATATTAAATGTTGACATTTTCTATTTTAATTGGGGTTTTTTTAATGAGAAAATAAATTTAACTGAAAAGCGTTACATGGACCCCGTTGAGAATAGCTTTTAGCGGAAGGGTAGACGCATGGGTGAGTATCACTGGCAACCCATTAGCACTCTGCCATTTTGACAATGTTTTGCACCTTCTGCTGCATGTCAGCCCTGAACATGTTGAAAGATCACTGCCATGCCACACCAGAGTTATGTGCTACATTGCTGGAAGCTATTTCCACAAAAGCACATCACATTGACAAAAACCTTACATTTTTATTCCCATTAAGGCAATACTGTGAGGAAATGTAAAGATTAATGTTTAAAGCATCTCTCGCCTCTAACAGCTTACACGTATGAAGGTTTTCGCTTTCAACTGATTAACTTTCTTTTGCAGCTCGCAGGTGTGGATTCCATCTGCAGTCTCTAATTTGAGCGACACGCAGTGTGGAAGTGGGAATACATACAGTAGATCAGATTGATCAAGTTAACTTGATTAAATCCTGCACAACCGGCGCCATGCTGTTGTAAAGTACCCACACAAACCTGCAGCTACGATGTAGAGCAAGATGTGGTTATAAGTAACAGTACTCAGATGGTTTAAGTAAATAAAACAAGCACTAAATCAATGTAAAAATACATTGCAAATAGGGCTGTGTATTGGCAAAAATCTGGTGATACGATATGTATCATGATACAGGAGCTACAATTCAATATATTGCGGCACTGTAAGGAGATATATTTAAATTTTTTAAATTGAATTTCAGGAAAATTGTAAAACTATAAAGGACACACCACCGTATGCATAAAATCTGAGTAAAAAAAAAATCTGCATTTGCATTCATCACAGTCCCTGTACATACTTGTCAACTCTCCCAATTTTCCTGGGAGACTCCCGTTTTTCATCGCCCTCTCTCGGTTTCCTCCTGGGGTCACAATTCTCTCGTTTTTCACACCTATTTTTTTCCTTTTCATTATACCAACCTGTTTCTGGCACTGTACAGCGTGTATAAGCCTTACTGTTTACACCCGGACGACAGTACAGCTACACCAAATGTCATTTCCCTACGGAAGAGAGCTGCTCGCGACACAACACAAGCTCGCCGCACATCACAGCGTGCAGCGGCAAAAGTCGGGCTTTGCTCGACGCAGCGAAAAGCACCCCGCGGCGCGATGCAAGCCGTTGGAAATAATCGGTTTTCAGGGCGCAGTGGTGACGTTGTCGCGTCGTGTCTGAAAGTTCAGTGAATGAGAGACAGAGAGAGAAAGGGAGAGTACTAGAAGAAAGAAATCCTCAAGCAGGAGCAAAAAATGAATAAAAACTGCTGAATATTAGTTTATGCCAGAGATTCACACAAGTTCACGCCAGAGGGGAGAATTATTCAGTTTTCTTTGCTGAAAAATAATAACATAAAAACGCCGTTGCAGTGTACTTATTATTTTATTTTCATTCTTTAAAAGTCACCAGAATGCAGGAAACAAAGTTTGGGGAGGGGCCCAAGACCCTCCAGTTTGGGTCAGAAGTCCTCTGTATTTTTGAGGTCTCAAGGTTGGCAAGTATGTTCCTGCAACATCCAACATCATAGCACTTCTTTGAGAGGGCGCATACATTGTGAGTGCGCATATCTTTGTGAATGACATAAAGTATTGACTGAGTTAATCTTTGCGTGTAAACTATTAATTCAAAAGCGATAGTGTTTTTGATAAACGATACAGATATCACAAAATATCTTGTGATACTCAATATATTCTTACATCCCTAATTACAAGTAAATGTCCTGCATTCAAATACATATGCACCTCTAATACATATGTACCACTTCTTCTCTGCAGTCCTGTAGCGGTTTAGTTTGGTGTGTAGTCCCAGTATGGGCCAAAAATTCAAGCCGTCCCAACCATTTGTTTTGGAATATAACTAGTCCTTCCCCTGCTGCGGCCAGTTTATTTTCTTGCTGGCGCTACTGCATAAATGCAACAGGGCTTCATTAGCAACAATATGGTGTTTTGGCAAGTCAGCAAAATCAGCCAGATATTTGTTTTGGTGCATCTCTACAGGAGCATTAGTATGGCACTGCTATAGCGTTCGGCATTTGAGAGGACACTCTGGATAAGTGAGGATAATACCAGGCGGCCCCATGCTTCAGCCCCAGTTCCCCCCGTTTCTGTGGCACCGTAATTACATTTAGTCCCCGCCACGACTTGAATTAGAACTAAGAGACTTAGAGGCACATACCTGAAACCCCTCTCTCTCTCTCTCTCGCTCACCTTCCTTCCCCGACTCTCCTCTCGCCCCAAGATGACTCGGTAAGCACAACCTTCTCAAAAAAAATCTCATTAAGGCCCACCCCTGCCACTGAGTGCTGTTGCATTATTCATGTGTTTTTCCCAAGCACTCTCAAAAAATGGTTGAATAATTCCATCTGATGTTTAAAATGCACAGCAAGAAAATCAGCTATGTTACATCTAAGCATACCTTTAAACAAACAATACTGCTGAGCAGCTCCTAGAAACTCATAAAAAAAAACTCATCCATGAGAAGTGACCCATAACTCAAGAAGCATAAAGTCAAGTGAACACATATAATTTATATAAATAATTTAATAATCTTCCTTAATAAGATAAAATGCAACATTAAACACATCGGGTTATATCTAAATTACTTAAAGACATTCAGTTTCAGACCACATGTGCCTCATCTGAGACATTTCAGTGGGACTCATTAGCTTGCAAACATTAGCATTTCATTTATGCATGGCATGCTAATCAAGCCATCACTCTATGTGTTCTTAACACTCCCTGCAGAGACATTCACTGAATCCATCAGGACAGCCAAAGAGATCTACATAATTCTTCAGCTGGTGTTTATTGGACCTGTCGAACTTCATATGCATGTAAAACTTGTCCTTGTGTACATGCTTAGCAATGAGTGTTTGGGTGTAAGGGTGTGTACACGTCTGAACACTCACAATTTATTCATGTATTGGCAGTGGCTGGCAAAAAATGCTGATGAATATTCTACTTTACTTTACTTTGAGTAGTTATTTTTAGCTTTTAGTGCATTGCTTTAGTTTTCCAATCAGTTGATATCTTATATGAATGAGTCTCACAACTCTCACCAACCACATCCATATAAAATCATAGGCAGCCTTTCAGGCAAACGGCAAATTGCGACAGATAACCTGACTGTCAGCCCAAGGCAAGAAGTAAAAGAGTGCATAAAAAATGAAAATCATCAATCTTGTGTGGAGCAGTTTTTACTCCGATTTATCAGGTTAAAGGTGCTCTATACGATATCCAGAGCATTCATTTAGCAGCAAACAAAAGGAGTAATGCCTACCTGAGCAGAGACTGAAGTCTCCCTCTGTGTGTGTTACAATCTGAGCTTCTCCGTGTTTTGGTGAAATAACAGGGCTGGCTGCACGTGCTTTTTAGTGCATGTCAGCGTGCCCCACTGGCTAGCTCACAGCTGCTCTGCACTGTTCTCATACAGCGGTTACAGCTGATAACGCCACCCTGACTGACGGCGCCATTGCGGAAGGGTAGCGCCCACCCTCCGGTTCACCCTCAGGTAAACACTTATCTCTGTCAGCAGTGTTGCCGTTGTTTTCACTGTTACTGCGCTGTTAGCACCATTAGCTGCGAACCGCCGGCTCAGCTGTCGCCATGGTGAGAGCCATGCGGGGGGTAATAGAAATGCTCCCAATCTCGCATTTAGTACCTTTAAATGTTAGTAAATGGTGCAACACAGCTGATTAGCTAAAATAGCTACCTCTATTTTTTAACTCTCCAGCTCCCTGTCCCCTCACAGGTCAAAACTGTCAATGTGGCTTGCTGTTTTGTGCGTTAGAATTCACAAAATTGAGTGGTGTTGTGCTCATTCATTGCTATTAGAGCCAGTTGGGGAAACCATCAACCAATAAGAGTGAAGAGTTTGTAGGCAGGATTAAGAATGACAATATTATCTTCCTTCAAAGCTAGCTATGTCAATCTTGAAATCTCAAAATGTTATGTGAACTGCTCCTAGCAACTCCTACAGTAGCGTCCTTGTTGACTGAAGACCCTATTGGCAGGATGGATATGTCATTCACTGCTGATTGGTTAGGGTAAATAAAACAAAATAACCCTCCCTCCCAAACAGAGATTGTCTAACTTGAACACAATGTTAGGCTAAATTCATAAAGTGAAACCTAACAATTCAGTGTGATCAGGCTACACTTGTCGTCCACGCTGGTCAAAGCACATTTTAAATGTATCTCATGCTAAAGATAAAGTGTTTCTCTCCTTGAGTGATCAGTGTTGGGATTACAGCATTTGTCCTCAACTGCAAAAAAAACAATCTAACAAACCGGTTTGGGAGAAGAAATGCCGGCCGGATTCATTCAGAGAAATGGCTATAAAGCAGAAAAACAGCTAAAATATTGGAGCACAGAAATATGAAACTGTGGATGGGATTCTATGCTGCCAGTAAGTCAAATAAATAACCCAAAATTTTCACTGGCAAGAACAGTTGTATCGCTTAAGCCTGCCAGTAGCTTGGGTGTTAAGTGTAGAACCGAATCCTACTTTGATCTCTGAGATTAACATCTTTCAGGCAGCAGATGTAACAGCACCTCTGATACAACACTGACTCAACTAGTGTGGAATTAATTAATACATCTTTTCTACACCAACTCACAGTGATGCAGCATTTCCTCGTCTTCACCGGGGGCTATATTTATGACACAACTAAAGACAATATAAGTAATAACAATAACCTCTTCCCTCTGCTGCATTTTTATGCATGCCGCGGAATCTTGTGTGAGTAACTGAGGACGCGGTGTCATTTCATGACTCCATTTTTACCTTCACATAAGACATATGCTTTAGGCAAGCCCCGAGGACGGCGGGAGATTCCACAGCTGTTGCTGCTAAAATATGCAAAT
Source organism: Sebastiscus tertius (assembly GCA_916701665.1). Lineage (NCBI taxonomy): Eukaryota > Metazoa > Chordata > Actinopteri > Perciformes > Sebastidae > Sebastiscus > Sebastiscus tertius. The sequence goes on from CAKAOH010001700.1 coordinate 203,277, forward strand.
TGGTAAAATATGGTTCCAACTAAATATAACCCGTCATTAAAATTTTAGTGTTGCATTAAGCAGGAGTACTGTATAACGCAATAATGACCCCGCTGAGTCACAACCTCAGGATGATTTAACCAACCTGTGAGCGTGATGGAGAGAAAGAAGGGGAATGTATGAATAATTATGCGTGCATCAATCTAACACTGATGTTAACACTGTATGGTTTTCTCTAAGTTTTATGGCTTTTGGCAGCCGTGGCTTGTATTAATTCAGCCAAATAAAGTATTATTGCAGAATACTGTATATGCCACTGTATCCGACTGCTAGACACCCGGGGGGCAGATGAAATGTGAGTTCAGCTTGAGTTTTACTGTTCTAATTTGCATGGAGTGAGGAGGTATCCACGTGATTTAATCCACTTTCTCAGTCCACCTAACATGCATGTACCTTGGTGCATGTTTCCACAGCTTCTCGCTCCAAAAGTACCATAAGGACGAACGCCTCTCATCTCCATGTGCAGTGAAAGTAGAGACTAACTCAGACTGGCAGATGGGTAGAGGGCATGCGGTAAACAGCCACACAGGTCAGGATGACATTAAAATGTCTTTCACTGACCAGCTCACTAAAGAGGGGAGCCCTCACGCATGCACAGGCAGCAGAGTCACATTTACTGTACAACACAACACAGCACATCCTGGACTTAAAACAAACACACACACAGACTCCTTGAAGAGTTTAGAAGATGTGCTTCCTAGGTGTTTATTATCACCTTGTCTTTTTATTTTTACTTGTTTGTATTTTTCACATTTTCGGTGTATTGTTATATAACATTTTTCTTCCTTTCCTGTTGTATAATTACTGAATAGATTAAAATAAATATTTTTTTAGCTGTCCGGTTCATTGGTACATTTATGAGTCTGGGGCTGCAACTGACAATTATTTTCATTGTTGATTAATCTGTAGATTATTTTCTCGATTAATCGGTTAGTTGTTTGGTCTATAAAATGGTGAAAAATGTTGATCGGTGCTTCTCAAAGCCCAAGATGACATCCTCAAATGTCTTCTTTTGTCCACAGCTCAAAGATATTCAGTTTACTATCATAGAAGAGTAAAGAAACCAGAAAATATTCACATTTAAGAAGCTGAAATCAGAATATTTTCACTTTTTTTCTTACATAATTGCTATATGCTTACTATAATTTAATAGTCGAAAAGGAATCAATGAATTGAGTACTCGTTACAGCTCTATATGAGTCGTACTATAAGCAGAGTCCCCTTACGTGCACACAAGCAGCACTGTCAGCGCTCCGTTGGGCTCAGTTGGCACCGCTGAAGATGCCCAGCATGCTGTCAGCGGCACGTTCCCACTGACCTCAGACCAGTGAAACACGGATCGGCCAACTGTCCGTGACGCTGAGACATGGTTCGTCAGAGAGGGACATACACAGGGAGAGGAAGGAGAGCTCTGCTGAGAGATTTCTAAAAAAGAGTGACACTGGTAATAATACTGAGAACACTGCTGACCGCCCAAGGTTGGGAGCCCTGCTGTGCAACCAAAAATGTTCTGCTTCTTGGCTGACTATGTGGGAAAGAGCTTATGGCCTCATTTATACTCGTCATTTTATGTTTCTAATATCTGATCAAACATACATATCCAATGTATACACTTCTATTTACACTAAGCAACATATTCAATATCCATAACATTCAGAACTCTTCAGAACAGGTGTCTGACTAAGATGGCTTGACATGCAATTCTGTAGCAACCTGTTTTAAATGCTTGTTTGCCTTTAAACTACATGACGCATAAAGTAGCTGAATGTATAAGCCTGTAAGAGTCTCCATTATATTTTTGGGCTTAACTGACATGGACTTTTGCCATTTTTATTTACTTTTTTATTGCACTTCATCTGTATACTCAATGTTGATGTTGGCTAATGTTCAGCATCTTTGAGCTTGACCTTTTGAAGGAAAAAAAATCCCAGTATCCCTAGCAATTATGTCCATATTTGAGGAGTTCCCAGCTCACAGTGTACATCCAATGCAGGAAGTAGTGTGCCCTTTATGAAGTGAGGTGGAAATAGCAGTATTGTACAACAGTGTGGTCTGGCGATAGGGTTGGAAAACAACAATTGCTAGATAATTATTGATAAAAATGAGTGTCTCTTAAAGGAGTACTTCATCAATTTAGCATTGCACTCCTATAACCCATAATGGAACTCAACTCGATTCACTTGGCCGTGCAAATTCTCTCAAAAATGAATAAAAAATTAATCTTATCAAAATGCGACTAATTAATTAATTCAGGTTAAAGTGGCAGTAGGCAATATATTTTTTTGCATCATTGGGCAAATATTCCATAATAACCTTTCATCATATTGTAATTCAAGTGTTTTGAGAGAAAACTAGACTTCTGCTCCTCCTCGTGGCTCTGTTTTCAGGCTTTAGAAAATCTAGCCGGTGACGGGAGACTTTGACCAATCATAGGTCATTTCATTGAAAGAGAGAGCGTTCCTATTGGCTGTGCTCCGGTCATGTGACCGGAACATGACGTTCCTTCACCAGATTCCACAATGGCGGCAGCGTCACAAACTTTCTAATTTTACAGCTAAACCGTGCTCTACAAGATGATTCTGAGAACATCTGAGGAGAGAAATAGGCATCACAGTAACATAATATTGATTCATATTTGATCAGCACTGCCTAGCTTGACCGTTAGGTCGGAGTTCACGAGTGATTGACAGCCGGCTCTCATAGGCAGAAGACGGACAGTGGACCTCAGATCAGCTCTTACTGCTTGTTTTCCTCTGGTCTGTGAAATCTAGCAGATGCCATTAGGAGCACTGGAGGACACAGGGCCACATGATTTTTGTCAGGTTACCTGACCTCCTGTACTACTGTCACGATATAGCGACCGTTTTATAAAAACAACTTTTTTTAATAATATTTGCTCCAATCTAACTTACTTCAGCTTTAAGTACTACACAAGCAGTATAGTTTGATCAAATGTTGAATAAAAAGTCCATTTAATCAGAGGAGGACACACAAGCAATTATCATCTGGGGCTGGTCCTGTTTTAAACCAATATATCAGTGGAAATGTAAAGCAGTCGCTGATTATAATATGCTGGACTCTGTGGGACTAACAGATTGAGTATATGTATGTATCTATGTGTGTGTGTGTGTGTGTGTCTCCACCTGCTATGCGACCGTGTCCTGCTCACGCCAGACTGCCTGAATCACGCTCGGGCAAGAAGGCAGAACTAAGGCCCTTCTGCTTTCATTTATAATTCAGAGCAGCGCCACATACCATTTGTCTCCTACAGAATTACAATTTCATATCTCCTGTTTCTGGGGAATTGCTTTTCGAGAGAGAAAAAAAAAAGTGCACTTATTCAAGGTTTCAGGTGTTCTTCTGTAAGAGCTCTTTAGGGAATAATGCAGCATCATGTAAGAAAATTTATCGGCAAAAAAAAAAAAAAAAAAGACAGAGTATGAAAGCATAAAGACATTTCTTCACAAAAGGCTTCTGAGGGTTGCGTGCATCCATCAATGAGTAAATCAATAAATCTGCTCCGCCTTTGCTGCATCTCATCTTCTTTCTCTCCGTTCAACCCGCGCTGATGCCTCTATAACGAATACTAAATCTCTTTATATACAATTACATACTGCTGAGAATGTACTGGGCTTACTACAGTGAAAACAGAAAAGCATTGTCTCGGAGACAGATTATCCACAGCAGACTTTCAAACAACTACCGTTTCTGAAAGGTCTGTGCATGCTAAACTTTATCGGCATTACCAACAAATACTAATAGAAAGACTAATGAGCTTCTTTGAACCAAAATATTGTACTTCTTGAGTGTAAAAGCTCATTCTTGAGCTTGTAAAATTGTCAATAAATGTTTCAAATTTCAAGTACAGACACTGTATTGGGTCTTGTTGCAAGTTTGGAGGACTTCAAAGTCCTTTCTTATGACTCCTGAAATCTGAAAGAAACTCCTTGGAGATTGTAAAATTAGCTTGGATAATCCAAAATTAGCACAAAGGTCCAATAACAAAGCACTGCTCGTGTGCTGGCTGAGGAGGCTTTTCCTCCCAATCAGTCCCTTTACAAGTTGAGTCTAGGACTCAAACGTTACTACAATAGACCCGGATTCATTCTGGAAAAAGGACCCCAAAGCTCCTTGCAGCTGCATGTATGTGTCAAAGTCACAGCACTTTCACAGAGAATTTAGGACGGAAACATTTTCTTACAAAATGAATGCAGAAGCCAAATTAGTTTTGCATATACAGTAAGTCTGAGGAACCTTAAGGTGCTCTTGAAAATAAAATAAAAAGACACTGATGACAAAACAAAGATGATGTTCAGGCACTTTAAGGCAGGGCAAGGAGAAAAGTTATATTAATATAGGGCTGTGTATTGGCAAGAATCTGGTGATATGATCGGTATCATGATACAGGGGTAATGATTCAAAATATTGCAATACTGGAAGCAAGGCAATGCATTACGATTTTTTTAAAATCTAATTTTAGGAAAACTGAACACACCAGAAATACACCATTTTTAAAATAGGCAAAAATAACACTTTTATACCGCATGCAAAAAACCCAGAAACTGAATGTGAGTAGCATAAAGTGGGCATGTCTGTAAAGGGGAGACTCGTGGGTACCCATAGAACCCATTTTCATTCACATATCTTGAGATCAGAGGTCAAGGGACCCAATTGAAAAATGGCCATGCCAGTTTTTCCCCGCCCAAATTTAGCCTAACTTTGGAGTGTTATTTAGCCTCCTTTGGAACAAGCTTGACCTGGTTGGTACCAACGGATTTCTTAGGTTTTTCTAGTTTCATATGATGCCAGGATCTTCACTCTAGCTTTAAAACTGAGCCCGCAAAGTTTGAAAAGCAGCCGGGCCCGACGGCATGCTATTGGATTTTTATTAGGGTTAATTAAAAATCGATACATTATAAGTTATGAAAAAACATCCTTAAGAGATATTTATTATGGTTTTGCTGGCAAAATCCCCAACCTAGTGAGGAAAGCAAGGGCAAAAAACACAAATAGAAACACAACTTATCTTTCTATTTAACAAACCAAAACTGTTCTAAATTTGGCATGAAAGGTTGTGTGTACGTTGGACTTTATTGCTATTATTAGGATCACTAATATTATACTATAAAAAAAAGAGGATTTTCCTTGCAATAATGACTCTTAATTCTACTGTATGTGAAGAGAAATAATACGAATAATGGTCGAATAAAGTAAGCAATTTAAGGCTAATTAAAAGTGTCTATGCAGCTGTAGGTCTACATACCTCCAGACACAGAGAAAAACTACAAAAATAAAAAGTCCTAATGTTCTGTAAATACACCTATGAGGTGCTCTTTGGATCAGATTCTCAGGTAGATTAAGACAACAGAGACCTTTGAGATAATATGAACACACAGTCCGCCAAATGACAGAGGAGTAAACTTATCATTAATACCTCAAAGTCAATGTCTGTACGCCAGAGAGGGAGCAGAGGAAAGATTTATAGTTTACAGAAACAGTGCACAAAAATCCAATAATGTCTAGTGAGCTGCGAGAATGACAATGTGAGTGTGTGTGTGTGTGTGTGAAAAAGTTGTCTCATCTGCTACACAGAGCTTCGTGGCAGTCTGGCTGAGACTCATTGGTCAACCTGTCATCACTGGTTCTGACTCACTGCTTAACCTTTGTGAGCATACACCGTTATTTAGTACAACACTGGCCCCGTGGGGAAAGAGAGAAATGGATAAATGGATGAGGCTGCAGCAGGCGAGCTCCCCAGACCACCCCCCCACCC
>CAKAOH010001700.1:209108-221673 GCA_916701665.1 Sebastiscus tertius
ACCCTCACACACACACACATACTGTACATACTACACACTTATACTGCACTCAGCTGCTTAGTAGAGTGGAGACTGATTCATTCAAAGTTAGAAAACAGAGGAAGTTCAAAGTAAGCGTACTTAAAGGGTCACTTCGGCATTTTTCAACCTGGATCCTATTTTCCAATGTTTTTGTGTCTAACCGACTGATGGGGACAAAAATTTGGGAAACTGGTCCAGTATTGAGGAATAACTCTGTAACTGGCAGCCTGCGAAACAAGCTGCGAGGGCAAGTTAGCAGCGTCAATGTAACTTTACGTTCACTAAAAGTGCTTGTTTTTGCCACTGACAGGCTCAGATTGTTATTATAAGTGACTGACAACATTATGGAAAGGACCCTACAGAGAAATAAAACGCTTTTCTTACCTTTTGCTTGATCCGGTCTGTTTGTTATTGTGTCCAAGTCCCGCTCAAGGAGAAGTCTCGTTGTGAAATCTGAATATCAGTAGATTCTGGCTCAAATAAATACAGGCGGCCATCAAATTCAAAGACCTCATCCACGTTGACGAAATCTCAGTCATGACATTATAGATATTTTAGATAACACTAAGCTATGCTTTCTGTACCACCATGGATGTATTCCACTATTCCACCGTTGTCTTCCAGGCAACACGTCACCTCGCCAGATTTCAGAACGAGACTTCTCCTTGAACGAGACTCTTTCCATAATGTTATAATAACAATCGGAGCCTGTCATGGCGAAAACAAGTACTTTTAGTGGACGTAAATGACGGTGCCAGCTTGCCTCGATAGCACCATATTGCAGCGCTCTCCCTCGATACTGGACTAATTTCAGAAAATGTGGTCCCCATTAGTCAGTTAGACACAAAAACGTGGGAAAATAGGGTCCAGGTTGAAAAATACATCAGACGTAATAAGTAAAGCAGTAAATCCAAAACAGTTAAATGTTTAGTAAGTGTTAAATATAACAATAAACCAGATTTATCAGATATAACCCAAATTAACCATTTAACAAATTTGTTAAATTTTCCTCTTGCACCATCATGAGGTTGACATTTGTGGTTTTGAGTGAATTTGAACTATATTAGGTGGATTGTGATGAAATGTGTTAGCTATTCATGTCCCCCGCATGCTCGGATCCCTTAACTTTACATCTAGCACCATCATCAGGACAAAAATGTAATTAGTACAGCCTCAGGTGTACTTTGTGTTTAGTGCTAATTAGCAAATGTTAGCATGCTAATATGCTAACCTAAGATAGTGAATATGGTGAACATTAGACCTGCTAAACATCCGCATGTTAGCATTGTCATTATGAGCCTGTTCACGCAGCACCGCTGTGTCTAAATACAACGTCACAGAGCTGTTACACACTTAGCCTTATTAAATTGTTCTGTGGTGTTAGCATCATTAAAAAAAATCTGCATAGAAACTGACACAAATAGCGAGGAGTGCGATCACTGTTACTGTTAAGTTTAGTTCAGTTAAAGTTTTGTAATGTACGTAGTGCTCAAAATGTAAAAATCTGGCCTGTTGTTCTTGATTTTTTGCAGATAACGACATTTTGATGACACTGCTTAATACCACATCTATCGCAATGACTTCTGCTATACGCACGGCTGCAGTTGCAATGAAAAATATGAATGTTTCATATTCAATATTCAAAAGCAGAGTATTTTCTTTGCATGTAATGATCAAATACTTAAAAAAAAAACTGGAGATCAAATCAATTCTTCTACAAAAAAACAATTCTTGCATCAATGTGTGCTCGATACATATCGTGGGCCTCTAATTTGCTTTCTATTCTAAAAAATGGAGGAAATCGACTTGAAATTGCCAAGTTTAGTTGCAGACGACAAACAAAAGTGTAGCTTATGTTGTAAATAATGGAAACCGATTGAAGAGTGCCAGTAAGACTCAAGGGTAACTCAAAAAACTGTCCATCATTCACTTTTCTCCAAGCCAATAACACAATGCAGCTGATGCAGGTATTTCAGCTGGCAGCCACTGAGCTTTTAGAACTCTTTGAGGTCTGAGTTATTGTGTTAGATAGTTTTTTGAATTGGGAAAGCAACCAAAGTCCTGAGGGATTTGGCAGTGTTGCTGGAAACTTTGCCCAAAACTCTAAAAGAGTCAAAATGGTACTGTGTGATTCAACAGAACCAACAGAAGCCCTCCCCTGCTGTCTAATCTTCATAACATTAAAAGACCAGCCACCTGTTACAAAGAGTTGTTGCATGCATCCTCTTGTGATCGCAGCATCTGCGAAAAAGACTGTGGTATTATGTTTGCAGACAAAGCCAGCATTGAAAATAGACCAGCAAGTGGGATCCCTGGAGCTAATTACTAGCCGCGCTATGATTGTCTTTAAATACCAGGTGGGCAGAACAATGGCAGGTCCAGACAAAAGAGGAGAACAAAAGGCCATCCCTGTTTGATAAAAAGGAGGACATAAAGTGAATCAAACACTAAGGACATGTTATGAGTGTGTGATCTGTATGTGTTTGCGTGGTCAGACTATCCTAAAAGGTCACTTACAGAGTAACGACATTCTGCGTTGTGCTCAAACGTCAGACTACAACACCAGTAATCACTGTATCTGCTTGTGGGACATTGGTAGCTTTGAGCTTGATGCTCCAAATTCTTACTTTTTATACCAGGGATTCTCAAATCTGGGTCCGTGGCGCTCCGTCAGGGGGTCCGCGAAATAATTTGATATAATTTATAAAATTGTGCTGGATCATTAAAAAGTACATATCTAAAGATGGGCACCATTTGCGCCAATAATACAAGCATATCGTGTCCATTACTCCCATCCACATTAGCTTTGGGCCAATAGAAACTCTGATATGATTGTGACGCACAGCAATAAGTTCATTATTTTGAAATTGAAGCACTTAAATCTTAAAGCCAGTTACTTCACATGTAGGCTATAAATGCTGTCAAGCCGAGTCCAAATGCAATTTTTAATAAAATCACCCTCTTTTTAAAAGGTATATAAGTGGTATTAACATTCAATAATATTGGAATTCCACCACTGTGGGACTAATAAAGGATTTTCTCATCTCATCTTATGTGATCTTAACATGATTCAAATTGAATTGTGTTTCTGTTTATCACTACACAGACTACTATACAAGTAGTTCCAATGGCATCCAGTGTACAAATGGTGGTAAGCATATGCTTAAGCATGTTACGATTAAGAGGGGATCCTTGGTAATTTTGGCTCCCAAAAAGTTTGAGCACCCCTGATTTATACTATACGACAACTGCAATATTCCTAACTATGTGTGAAAAGCTTCCATTTCTTAAGAAAGTAGGTAGCCTGACACTAAATCCACTTTTATGAGTTGGTAAATTACACAAGCACTTTATTACACTCTCTGTTGATCCTGCTCCCAGTCTGTAGTGTTCATTACAGCAGAAGTTGTTTTCCCTAAAATCCAGTTACTCTGTCTTCTAGAACAGTGTTTCCCAAATTTGTTTTTCTGGGGACCCACTTTTTTAAAAATGACAAACTATCACGACCCAATTCATAATAGGCCTTATCTATAAATCGTGAGAGCGAATATGCGCGTAAATGAATGTTGTTGACCATTTTTTACTGACATTTCTACATCACCTCATCGTATCTTTAGTAGATTAACGAGCCATTTTGAAGAGTTATATGTTTGATAAATCACAACTTTGTTTTATGCATGTGTTATTGAAAACATATACACAAATACTTCATAAATGAGACCAAATAAATGCATTGCTCTTGTCAAACAGAATGTACGCTAGCCTTTCATATTAGATTCAATGTTACAAATAGGCTACAGTTATCAGAAAAATATGAACATTCGGGCACCCCTCATGTGGCTCAAAGGTTTACGTACTATACATAATCATCCAGTCCATGTATATCCATCTATTATTTATTTTTTCACACTATTTGTACTTTGTACACTATTTCAACAGTAATGACTGTGTTTGTGGCCTCATTTCTCCCATCATTTTCCCCAGCTCCGTCTTTGTGATCCGCACAAACCTGTCAATACGCAGCGGCGTTGTGTTCAACATCGTCTCCATAATGGGGTGCAAGGGGGGATAGTTGCTCCCATGTGTGACTATAGTAAGCGCTAGATATGAGTCCTGGTGATCGATTCATCCGCGGCCTACAAACCAATTATTTCTCCAAGCTCGACTGCGACTGTCCAGAGACTTCATTTTAATTATACCCCTTCCAGTCAGGGAACCCTCATATTCAGGCTGAGGTCATGTAATGGATCAGTGGCCACTTTTTGGAGTCAGGTGCCACATAACATTCAGAGGAGGAGAGATGTTTTTTTTTCTGTGGCGTGGAAGCTAGGTGATGGGTTGGCTTTTGTTTAGTTGACAGATAACTGAATTACCACCGTTAAAATTAGAATCACGTAAAATATTAGAAAACAGGCAACAATGGCCAGATCGACCAGCTGTTTCTTGTCATGCTTTGTCTTTGATTATCAGCCTGCACATGAAGACTTCACTAACCATCTATCCTAGGGTGAATTATATCGTATATGTGTAAAGGGCTTTGATGTGAAATGATTAGGGTTGTAAAGATTAACTGGTATGTATCGGAAAACAAATACAAGAGTCAGAAAAACAGCTACAGCAACCAGTAGGCAATTTGTTCATTTTTAAGACACATGCGACCCATGAACGTCAATGTCACAATCACAAATCTCTTTTCTGCTTATCACCAAGGACAGCGCCATGGATTTCTGGTGTAATCACAAGCATTGTCTAGAGCGGCCGCGGTCATCACAGCCATAACGCGGAGCGGCTCCGGCAGTGAAGGCTACTGATCAGAGTTCAGAGCCATGGTCGGGGCCGTAATCTAACTTGTACAAATCTCAGTCAGATAAAAGGATCAATGAGTCAGGCAGACTAGACTAACATATTCAACAAAACAACCCCTCTGCCCCGGCACTCTCTCTGCTGCTAGGGGATGGAGAGAGGGGACAGCAGGTTAAAGAGGGGGGGCATTTTGGTCATTTTGTTAACAAGAGGGGATGGCATCTCTTCTCAAATCGCCAACTGGCTACGAACACATGTCCAAATCAAATTATTTGAAATTCGTTTTTAAAAAAATCGACGTGGCTGCCAAAAAACAATCTTTTCAAGTAACTCTCCCCTGCTACATTTCCCAATCACATATCATCCATTTCATGAAAATAAAAAACTCTGGAAAAATGTCACTCTACTGTGCACAATGCTGCCTGAAAACTTAATTATTGGATTAGCAGTCTGCAAGTATTGACTACTATCAATTGAAAGCTGCTAAGAAGCTAAAATAGACTCTTACTGTGTGACTCGTTCCAAAAAGTCCAAAAGTCCGGATGCGTTTTACTGTTTATTAACTGAAAGAAATTACAAACAATAATGTAGGCTAACTGGAATAACTAAAGTATGTGACGGGAAGTGAGGTGACGGTCAACAGAAAATATCCAATCCTATCTCACCCTCTTTGTCTAACTCCCGCGGGCCGAGTGAACAGGTAAAATAGGTGAAACCACAGCCCTTTGCCAATTACCGGAAGTGATGTTAACCAAGAGAATGTGTGCGGCCTAAACAAATAATAACAATAATAAAGAACAGGCTAAATACACACTTTGGCTCCTACAGCCTCATAAAATATGATGTTGGTTCAAAAAAACCTTGCCACTCATCTAAAAAGCCAGAGGCAAATAAAGTTGCTACAACTACTTACGCTACTTCCAGAGAACACCGGTCCTTAAGTTCTCCAGGTTAAAGGCAATTACTGAAGTCAAGAGCTGTTTTATTTACAAGGGCAGGCACACCGTGTGGTTGAAAATACAAAATGTAGATGAGTGGCATTGTTCCGGGAGCTGAGGTAAACAACACTCGGTTGGCAGCACATCAGTAAAAAAAATTCCCTGGGGACTGGCGTATCACTGCCCATTTTGTACTACTGTTAGTATGGCAGTAGATTGACTTTTCTGGTCTGAGTTAGTGTTAAAGTTGATTTAATAATAGCGAATCACCACCCAACTCCGTGTTTTAGCATCTTTCAGCTCATTCTTATGGTTTTGTGGCTTGCCACTTCACTGTTTTGGTTTGCTATCACTGCAGCAGGTGGCCATTTTCATTCATTCATGCATGCAATAAAACCACCAGACGCCACCTGCCCAGCACCAAACATAATAACACAGGCAAACCAGCAACCAGCTGTTGAACATGGTGGATAATTTAGCAGCTAAAGAGACAGATATTTTCTAAGGAATTGGTGGAGACCAAAACAGTGCTGAAACAAAGACAGAATTTTGGACTGAGGTGACCAGAATGGGAACTGTTTGCCAAGAAATACTGTCTTCCACAAAATTACATTTACATTACTATTTTATGCCCTCAATTGACCAAAAATATCAACTAATGCAGGTTTAAAATTGAGGTTTCAAACAATATCAAACTGGCTTTGAATCACAGTGTATGTTATCGTCACCAGCTTATCTATATTGTTTTTGTAATGGATAGCAAACCTTGAATCTAGATATCAAATCGTCTCAGAGGGTTGGATACACATCCCTAGACATGAACATCTACTGAAACATCTAAAACATGGACCATCTACTTTAAAAAGCCTTAAAAGTGGAATTTCTGACGCTATTGCAATCTTTTTATTCAACAAAGTATGTTAACGAATGCTCATCAAAACCCAATTTTGCAAAAACAAGGCTTTTCACAAACTAATGTTCTCCTGAGAGAATGTATTATAAAAGGCTTATGATTCAATCAGATTGGAATATGGTACTAAGGATATTCTGCCTTGTTTGACTGTATCAATTTAGCTGCTTCCTACTTGGACATTTTGATGTTATTAATACTCGAATCCGACGATGCGCCCTCGCTGACAGCTATGAAAGCTGCTAATGAGTGACAATTAGGCCAATAGCTAATGATGGCAGTCAGTGCTATGAGGAAAGGCAGCATTCATGATAATCGTTCGGATTGATTAATTATGTTGTCTGCCAGCACCATTTCAATTGATCTCCTGTGCTGCAAAGCTTTTATCTTATCACAACGCCGGTCCTAGCGAGCATTCTCTATCTGACCCCAGTCATAACAAGCACCGCCATGAGAGGCAACGATGCCAGATTTTTAAACTCGGTGTCAAATTACTTTATGTGGGTGGCTGTGAATGAGAAAAAGAGGGAAAATAAACAGACAGGGAGAAGAGAGGAAAAGATAATGTGACGACGTGACAGTATATTTTCGTCAAGTGTTTCCTAAAATACACCTCCTGTACTTTTCAGGCACATTAGGATGCTGTAATGATGCCCAATGGCCCTCGAAGTCTCCCCATAATATGCTGTCATCCAGTCACATATTATTCTAACAGCGAGCCCTGTGCACACTACTCCTGCTCGTGCTCCAGGGCAGAGGGCGATGACAGGGTTACAGTGTCCGCTCAGTGGTTCTCAGTACAGTAATGTGTCCTACTACAGCGATGTCCGGTATGTGTCAGGGCCAGAAACCTGTCAGTAGTGTGAGCAGGATCAGTCCATTGACCAAAAAAGTGTCAGTTACCCACAGGGTTGACACAGACCTGTCATCGGATTGCTGTTTCTGTGAATCCCTAGCTGGCCAACATCTGATTCACCACAGTCAAACATGATGGATCACCTGCTACATCTTCTTAGCGGCCGCACGGAAAAAAAGATGGATGGCAAATACTCAGCAATGACGGGCGAAGCACATCCAAGTAATAATGCAATAATCCCATGTGAGAGTATCTGATCACAAACAAACACATTGTGAATTCAGAGTTTCCTTTGAGCGAGTCATTAACAACCCTTCCGACCCGGTACTGCGGCAGATTGTCGTGACAGTCTTGGGTAACCGACCATATCCACCCCAAGTTTATTTGTAACCCAATCAGCTGCGTCTTCCTCATGATGGATGGCCAAATGAAGAAACGGAGAGAACTTTCTATTCTTCCCTTCCTCGATATCATTGTGGGAGACATAAACTGATTTGAAAGCATCTAAAAACTGAAAGAAACAGTCTACGAACTACACAAGAGCTGCTCCACTCATGTGGGAACAGATCTGATTATAAGTCTGAGCATCATTGAGGAGGATCAGCAGCGACAGATGAGTGGAGTAACTTCTCCCTCTGAGAGGCTATGTCATATCCCACCATCATCAAAAAGACTGGCAGGCTCTGCAGATGTCCAGGCAAGCAAATGTTTGCGGACTATAGCTGCCACCGTAAGTGCCAAATCCTTGGTTCAACAAGATAACCAAGTCACCAAGGACCGGGCCAAAGGTCAAGTATGTTCCTGTCCTGATTCCTGCTGAAAGGCTTCTCACTGTGTAACATGAACTGATTTGAGTTGAGTACATCAAAGCCACTCCGGTGTACTCCCTTTTCTAAGAATAAATCATCACTAAAGAGCATCCCTGATCCATTAAAGTTTGAAATAAATTATGTTATTTGCCCCATGATGGCAGTCATTTACATATAATGATGTCACTGAAAAAGGTCCTTGCTGAAATTACTGTTTGAAGTACCGTGAGCCGTTACCTTTAAAGGCCAGCTGATGGCTTGTCCTATAAATCACAGCTTACCCTGCCATGAGTGATTCAAATGGGCGTGGGACTGCTTGATTTAGAAAGCTTCATTTCAAGTTACTGGATGATGAAGTATGTCATATGATCTTACGAAAATGTATTGTATGTGAAATAAGTTTATTTTTGTGTAAGAGGGCTTTTTTCCTTTGTTGATGATCTAATTTCACCGTAGCGTGCTTTATTAAAGGTGCGCTATACGATCTTCAGAGCATTAATATAGCAGAAAACGACAGTTTGCTATGTAAAGATGTAGAGGAGCGAAGTCTACCTGAATGAAGTTGCTCTCCCTCTGTGTGTGTTGTAATCTGAGCTTCTTTGTGCTTTGTTGACATTGCCGGGCGGGTGCCTTATGGTGCATGTGAGCGTGCCCCATTGGCTGGCTCACAGCCGCTGCTCTGCACTGCACTCATACGGCAGTCACAGTTGATAACGCCATCCCGGCCTATGGCGTCGTTGCAGAAACGCAACGTAGCTAACACACTAAACAACTTGTGAATACAACCTGCTGAACATCAGAAAGTTCACATTTTCATTGTGAGCATGTTCTACACACCGCTATGTCCAAGTACAGCCTTACTAGTAGGGATGTAAAACAAACGCCACACATGAGCTGTTTAGTTCAACATGTTGGTTTGAGTTTGTGAGCAAAAAGAACAAAAAGGTGAAGCCATGCACGGATGAAGTGGTTGAATGAAGAGGTTCGTGATATTAACAGCTTACACGGCTAGTAAACCGACAACCCACACAGCTCATTACACTTAATCAGCCCCGCTTTTTGTGCTTTGCATTGTAAATAATGTTTAAGGCTATAGCGCTGTGAAGCTGGAAGCCTTATTATTTAAGGGTGTATTACTGTTTAAGCTCTCAGATCATAATGGGATATCTTAAATCCACTTGCAAAGGTCAAAACATTTTTTCATAATCTCTTGATTAGCAATCTAAACAAATCATAATAGGCTTCCACTGTTGTGGCAGATCACAGTCCTCGCTTAAACGCATCCGCTGCTGATCTGTTTGTGTTTCCTCACTGTGGAGGATTGATGGCGCGGAGCCACATGTAATAACAACGCGATGCTCATTTCTCCGTACTCCAGCAGGTGAAACAACTGTGTCACAATACTCCCTCTTTTAGTAGCACTTGAAGTAGTGTGGCAAGGCTCTCTAGACATCCTCACAATGAAACCAGAGGCTGGACTTGGTTGCATTTAGAAATGTCAGGTAATCTGTCTTTCAGGGATGAAAAGGCAGCCGCTAGGGATACTCTTGTTTCCTCTAAAGAAATCAATGAAGGAGGTGGTTTCATTTGATAGAAAGCAGAGAGGGTGGAACAGGTTTAAGCTGAAAATACATTTAGAAAATGGTGGGGGGAAAAAAACAATGGTCCTTAGAATGAACTAAACGGATGCTTAAGCCACACTTGAACACTGGGAATAAAAAAAAAGACAAATTAAGGAGATGAGAAATTGTATGAAGTAACTAGTCTAAAAGCTTTCTTAGCACATCCATCACAAAATAGAGCCGGAAATCTCTCCACAATCTTATCTCCGCAACTGTAATTTGTGCATTTTCTGTAACTGCATCTGCCTCTTTTTACTCAAGTTTCCTTTCTTTTCTTCTTTTCTTCCCCCATCCCCACCAGTCTAAACGAATGGGCGAGTGTGTGGTGGGCTAGCTGTGGCAGGCCAGAGGAGTTATGATTTATTTCCACAGCTCACCCAAACTGACGCACTGACAGCGCGGATTGTTCTGTAGCCATGATAAATGCCCCATAAACAGCCGCTCCAAGCCTGTTAAATGTGCGATCCACACAGGGCCAGGGAGAAATAAAAAAGGCTAGACGCAATCAGAGAGTGGGCCTCTGTACTCTTTGCTCTCATTTCCACATTAAAGCTAGCAGGGTGATAGGATAAGACTGGTGATTCCAGCCAAAGTAGAACAAATGATCCTTTCATGCATGCTCTCCTAATGTGGTAAACAAAAATGCATAAACAACATTTTTGTTAAATAGCCCTGTGTTATGATAATCCTGCATGGCACCACGTGTAGAAATCATTACTCACATTAATAATGGGTTAATTAGCTGGTTGAAAAACACAATAGATAATTCACTGCAGTTCATCTGCGTGGACTACCTGAGCAGAAGCATCATTTTAAGACTCCGCTATACCTCATTATTACACACTCATCAACCGTTTGAGTATCTTTGTCTCCGTCCTCACACCGATCATAGCCAATCTGAGTCAGCACTGCCTCTGTAAATCACTCGCGCCGGGCCCAGGAGACGGAGTGAGGTGAGTGTCGTCCTCCCATCTCGTTCTGGCTTTCTACTGCCGTTAATAGGAGACCTTAAGGATGGCTGACTGACAGAGCCTGGGCGACGGAGCTGAAAAACAAGCAGATAAATCAGCTTGTGCCTACCCAGTGCTCCTCCTAGCGCCCATCAGTCAGCTAAATGGGCAGCGCCCGCCACAAATTTAAGCAAATCTGCACTCCAATAGGTGGGTGGTGAAGTAGGATGTGGGGTGGTAATGTGTGTGTTTGTGTACTGGTGGAAATGGAAATAAACAAGCCTCTAGGTCTGATTTTTTTATCACATGTTAATAGCAGCAAACACCAGTCTCCTACATGAAAGTCGCAACATGCTTATCCACCATAACCAGAAGAACCCCTCTACTCTACTGTTCATTACACAAAGGACACACTGCTTCCTGTATTGGCACTGAACGTTGGCTTTGGACGTTGAGATGATGAAACGTACAATATGGACTTAATTCCTAGGATACTGGGCTGCATTAACAGCAATTCATAAACATAGGTATGGTCCGTCATATTTTACAGGTTGAAACTGTTTGTATTTATTAAAGAACAAGTGAAATTAAACTTTGCATCATTTTAAATGACTTTCTAATCACAAAAACACACAGAAAATTAACTGATGACAATTAAGACACTGTCAGACTGTGTTATGCTCATAGACTGTACATAAGAAGTGGACGTAGTCACCGTGACGTCACCCATTGGTTTGTGGACTGCCGTTTTGCGGACTTGTGTTCGGCATTTCGGCGTCGCCATCAAACGCTGAATAAGACATTTTTAGGCGACCCAGCGTTTAAGGCTTTAAGACGAAAACACACAAGCAACTCCCAGACCGGACAACGCTGTTGTAACAACCTATCAATCACAAGGTAGCCATGCCCTAAAGCATCCCCTGCTTTATGGTCTATTTGACTCTAAATGGGACCATAATTTACTAAATGAACATCATGCTGTATTGAATAAGACTTGAAACTAGAGATTGAGACCATAAACTCATGTTTACAATGTTTACTGAGGTAATAAATCAAGTGAGAAGTAGACTCATTTTCTCATAGACTTCTATGAAATCAGACTTCTTTTTTTCAACCAGAGGAGTCGTCCCCTGCTGGCTGTTAGAAAGAATGCAAGTTTAAGGCACTTCAGCATTGGCTTCACTTTTCAGACCTGGAGGTTGCCCACTGGTTATGCTTTCTGACCATTTTCTCTTAAATTGGACATGTGTTGTTATCAGTTCTTACCACGCTGATGTATGTTCAAGTGTGCATCTTTCTGATAAGTTTGGTGTCAATTATTTGATGCTATAAAAAGGGGGTGAGACGTCATGACTGACAGAGGTGAGTCTTTTTCACTGACAAGCTGCGACCACGCTCGGTTCACGATTGGTTCGGGCGGGTGACCTCGATACCGCGGCTCCACCGCCCGATCGCTACTGCGCAGACAATGGCTCCAAATGACGCCAAAATCTCAAGATGGCAGCTCTCGTGTCTGGGATAATTCGGCCTCGCTTCTGTACAGTGGGAGGAAGTGGAAACGCGTCATCCATCTATATACGTATACAGTCTACGACACCAATTATTAACCAGCTACCTGTGTACTTTTTGCTAATGCTAGAAAATTGGTAACTAAAT
>CAKAOH010001702.1:6706-29931 GCA_916701665.1 Sebastiscus tertius
ACGTTCTGCGGAACAACACGGAGACTCTGTAGTCCGAACCTAGATGCTAAACTTTAATACTTCTTTGAACCTTGACAAAGGCAGTCCGTTCTTACTTTTCACAATAAATGCCGAAGACATAATATTTGCGGGAGAGTATTTTGCATTTTTGTGTTGTTATACGTCACGGCCACATCATTTTTGTTGTTGAAAAAAAAGGTAGTTGAATGGGTCCCTACATGATAAAAGTGTGATAAAAGTGTTACTACCAGTATTTCTAGTATGTCGGGTGTTCTCATATATGTGCAGCAGCTGAAAAAGGATTAAGAAAATGATCATGAAGTGCTACATGATTGTGCTGGAAACACGATTTGGTGGCCACATAATGTACACAGTGTATAGGGGGACTGTGGGCTGTGCAAGTGCCGCATGGGAGAGCCACAATGAGGCAAGGCAGCGCTGTTAATGGATGTGATCACAGCTTCCTGGTGAATAATGCAGCCCTGCTAATTGGCTGTATTAATAATTGATGCGTTTGAGGAGGCGGAGGCGGGAGCCGCAGTGGATAAAGAACATGCAACCGTCTTGTACCGAGAAGACTTTGAATGCTATATGTCGTCTACGCTGGTAACCTGCTTCCTCCTCCTATTGATGATATGACTGTGTGAGACGAAGATGTCAGAATCAACAATCGCCCTGACAACATAATGACATAATGAGCCCCGGCCCCACCACATGTTTGACGGTTAAAATGACTTGGGCTCATGTCAAGTCCCACAGGCTCCGCAATGTTGTTACACCCTCAGTCCAGACTGACCGTGGCTGACCCAGAACTAGCCAGCTGCGTAAATACAAATGACCGCAATAATGCAGAAATTAAACATATAACTGGGTCAGTTTTTGCAAATGGCATTGGATCTGGAGCTTTGGCGATCCAGCTCAGTGACAGGAACTGATGAGAAGACATAGGTGTGGCAAAAGAATGGGACATAGGAGGGTAAGAAAAATGGATTTTTCTATAAACCTGATTTATCCGTTATATTCTCGAGGTGTCCAGTTTCCAGAGGACGCATAAAACCAGCCCATAAAGAAGTCCAGGCTCTTCGGGTTAATACCTTCTAACCGCTGTTGTGCTCTTTCAGTAAACAATAGGATCAATATCTCAGGGTGTGTGCAAAGGATTTCTGATAATCCCAAAAAATCGTTTGTTATAGAGTTCAATAGGTGCTAGACACAAAAGAACAGAAAAACAATGACCTGGTCTGATCATTAAAGCCAATAAAGACTACACCTGTGTTTGTTAACGTGAAGCTGAGAATCTGGAAATGTAGTTTTTGGCTCTGATTTGAGCATCTAAGCACAAAACATGTAAGTTTTAGACTTAAAGGAAAAGTTCTGCACTTATTTGCCAGGAGTGAGATGATAAGATTGACATCACTCTCATGTCTGTACCTTAAGAAGTGGATGTAGTTACCGTGACATCACCCGTTGGTTTGTGGACGGCGTTTTGAAGCCTTGAGTTCGGCATTTCGGCCGTCTTGTTTTTTTGCACCCAGAAGTGACACAAGAGGGTGGAGCTAAGTACAACAGAACGCTGAATAAGACGTTTTAGACAACCAAAATGTTACAATTAACTTCCATGAACTGAAAACACACTGTGAAAGGATTAACGTTGGAAGATGAAAACACGATTGGACAACGCCGTGGTAGCAACCTGTCAATCACAAGGTAGCCACGCCCTAAAGCATCCCCTGCTTTATGGTCTATCTGACTCTAAATGGGACCATAATTTACTAAATGAACATCATGCTGTATTGAAGAAGACTTGAAACTAGCGATTGAGACCATAAACTCATGTTTACAATGTTTACTGAGGTAATAAATCAAGTGAGTAGTAGGATCATTTTCTCATAGACTTCTATACAATCAGACTTCTTTTTGCAACCAGAGGAGTCGCCCCCTGCTGGCTGTTAGAAAGAATGCAAGTTTTAGACACTTCAGCATTGGCTTCACTTCTCAGAACCGGAGGTTGCCGACTGGTCTGTACATTAAATATGACAACCAGGAGACGGTTAGCTTAGCTTAGCATAAAGACTGGAAACAGGGGGAAACAGCTAGCCTGGCTTTCAAAAGTAACAAAATCTGCCAACCAGCACATCTAAAGCTCACTAATTTACACGTTATATCTCCAAACAAAAACTAATGGAGATGAAAGAAATAGTCAAGCACATAATCCCCAATAAAACCTAATTTTCACACTTTTATTTTAGTGTGGACACTGCATATACATTAACACATGTGTCCACATCATTGCACATATTCTTTGTACCCTCATATATTATGAGCTTTTGCACATCCCTTAGTCAATATTATGTACATTCCTGCACAAACTGTAGCTCATCCACTTTAAAAACACATTTTTTACATGTCTTATATACTTTTTATATTCTCTATTGTACATTTTATATTATGTCTCTTGACTTGTGCAGTGTATTTATCATTATGCACCAATACACCAAGACAAATTCCTTGTGCAAACCTACTTGGCAATAAAACTGTTTCTGATTCTGGGTTTCCATTCTTTACGCTAAGCTAAACTAACCAGCTGCTGGCTGTAGCTTCATATTTAACAGATAGATATGAGAGTGGTATAGATCTTCTCATCTTATTCTTGGCACAAATGAACGTACGAACTGACATTTTCTTCACAGACGATCACATAACTTTACTGTGTCTTCTTATAACGGCAGTGAAAAGCTTCTCCGAGACTTTGCATCCGTAATTTCCCTGCCATGATTCATCTCTCACTTCTCTCTTACTGGTCCGTAACTGAGGAAATCTGCTCCCTGCTCCTCTCATTAACATGCAAATCCTCATCTTTAGGATAATAATGGAAAAAAGAAGAAGAAGAAGAAGAAGAAGAAGAAGAAGAAGAAGAAGAAGAAGCTCCCTTTTGTGCAACTCCGGAGCGCTGAGGATGTTCCTTCCTGCTTCTATTAGCTGGACATGTTCTCCTCTGACAGCAATCTCCCTCCTGTCTAATGTACAGTCAGACCTAGTTACAGTAGCAATTACTAGCGTTCAGGTTAAGATTAATTGAATTACTGGGTGGCTTCCCTGCACTCCTCTGTGGGCGTATCAATCACGGCCCGCGCGCCACACAGACCCTTTATCACCCTCCTCCATCTTTATGCAAAAAGACACGGGCTGTGCTGTTGCGCTCCATCTATCAATAAACGGGTCCGGGGTGGCAAACTCATTTTCTAACACATTCCTCTCTTTAATCAAGCAGCCTGGCATTCGGAGGTAGTTAGCGAAAGCTGTTCGCCATCTTTTTTTTTTTTTCCTCCAAATGAATAAAATGTTAAGAGAAAATTAAAAATAGAGCAGCCGTAACGACCCCCTCGTTAGACTTGTGAGAAATAGCACTTTGGTGATTTGTGATACATTTTTAATTGATAATTCACGAAGAGAAATCCTACCGCAGAGCACCCGTGAATGGCTCTTTTGTGCAATGTTTAAAACACAATAGACATGTATGTAAAGCGTTTGTTTGAACAGCTGGATTTCTACTTGAGGCAGGTAGCTTTTCGAAAAAAACGCACATGCAATGGATCTGCGGTGCTTCTGTTTGAATAAAATAGCTCTCGAGGCAGATTAAATGCCACTCTGTCATTCCCTCTCCATTCACCACCTCCATTATTAGCTATTTTAAAAAATTGTGCAGGATTTCTTGACTGTAGTACACTGCCAAACCCCTAATCTTCAGCATGTTTTATTCCCCTCATCGCTACCATGCAACTCTTTGTTCGTCACATAGCGGGAACATAACAGAATAGACTGGATGTAGAAGTGCTGAAAGCTCCAAAATAACATCTGAAGGAAATAATGTGTTGGCCTCTTTGTCGGCCGTGCCAAAAAAATGCCAATCCTTCATTTCATGTGAACTCCAAGAGCCACACACACACACACACACACACACACACACACATACACGCTCGCGCCTCAAGCTTAGCTACAGTATAATTCTGTGTTTTTGCATGGAGACAGAGGTTGGGCAGTCAAATAGAGGTTGTGCCTGAGGTGCCGTCTGGCGTAGCCTCTGCCCATGTCTGCGAGGCGGACCCTGCCAAGGCGACTGGCACCGGCCATGCCCCGATGGAACAGGAGAAAAAAGGATGTTTGGTGCCATCCTATCACCACACAGGCAGCTGCAGATAGTGCACATGGCACAAGTGTGTCAGTGCCTTTAAGCGCAGCGGCAAGAGAGGGGAAACAATCCAGTGTTTGAGCATATAAAAAAGACCCTTGAAAAGACTTCTCCTGCTGAGTGAACGGAAGTAAAAGGCTGGAAAGACGAACTTCCTTGAGTAGTAAACACTTGAATGTTTTTTAATTTTACAGGGAATTGAAGGAAATGTATGCCAGAAAAAAAATTTAATGCAGCAAAAGTATTTTTAAAGAAAACATTACAGTTGGAACGGAAAAATGGAGGACCCGAGAGGAGAGGGCTTCCTTCTTTTTATTGGTTCCCAGGCTTTCCGCCGCTCTGCTTCTCCCTCTCTGTCTGTCTGTCTCTGTCTTTCTCTCTCCTGTGGAAAATACGGAGGGCTCCCTGTCCTGTGATAAAGCTGTTGCCTGCGAGATGGGGAAGAGAGATCCATCACGTTGAGGCGTTGGTTTACCCTGCCAATCCGCACCACTGAGGGCTGTAACGCGTACATGCTCCATCCATGCATCATTTACCGAGCCCTTCTGTGCCCAAATAACATGGGTTTGGCTGCACGTTTCTGAAATCCTAAAGCGCCTTGGCGAATCCTCTGAAAAGTCTTGATATGCATGAATTCTGGAGGTTGTTTTGCGGTTTTGTTTAGTTCGCTCCTACGAAGAGAGAGACCGAAACCGTCTAGTCTAAAGCCCCTTGACTCTCCGGTGCCAAATGATAGGGTTACAGTCTCTCTTTGTTTGTGGAGGGATAACACTTAACTTCCATCAACCTTGGACTGCCAAGAAGAAGAAAAAAAAAAAATAAAATCGTAGAGAGGAACATAAATACAGTACAGAAAGAAAATTGCAAACATGATTCTTTCTTTTTTTCATTACAGTCGTACTGCTTGTAAAAGAGCCTGAAGGCAGAACCGCTGTGATGTTAGAAAACATTACCTGGCGGGTTTCCATGGCGTTGAGGGAAAATAAACATCACTGACATTCATGGGTTTGAAAACACACTAAAGTAGTAAAAGGGCTTCAGGTATATCACAAGAAAACAGAACAGAACGGAGCAGCTGGGAAAGGTCAAACATCTCAACTTCAGAAACGATAAGACGAGAGAAACGATTACGGTGCAACGCACAGAGCAATGCAGGGTTTACGTTAGTCGGCATACAGATAGATGGATAGATAGATAGATAGATAGATAGATAGATATTATCCAGGCAATGTGTAGGTATGAATATACATATCAACACTAGAGATAAATATCTATAGTATACAATTGTATAGTATAGTATACAAAATATTAAGAATATATTATAATACACTATAAAAATATACCTACAACTAACTTAAAAAATATGAAATATAACGTATAATATAAGTATAGAACTATGTACATTAGCAAAGTCTGAAAGTTACAATTTTTGATTTAAAATAAAAATGTTAATTGACGTCTTTTTGCCGGTAACACGTGTAGTTGTTCGGCAGATTAAATGATCAACGGCCAAAATATCTGTTGGGAAATATGCCAAATAAATAAATAAATTAATTAATTAATAGCATACTAAATAGCTGAATATTGTAAGATATGTTACCAAGACAACTTAAATATAAACTTATATTAAACAAAAGTGTAAATGCCTCCGCTCCGCTGTGATCCAATACACTTTTTGTCAAATTCAGCGAATATGTTTCTTCATACACATACACTGAGAAACAAACAAAGTGGCTCGGACCAAGCCGCTACGATGATGATATAAGTAATGATTACATCTATGTGTCTTCAATCAATTTAGACTTTTGGACTTCGGACTGAGACAACTACAGAGACGAGGAGCGCGGCGCCAATGCAGACTGCATGTAATGTTTCGGTAAAGTATTAATAATAACAATTGGAATGTCAATGTTTGGACCATCCATCCAGCCGTTATCTGTAACCTCTTATCCTATTCAGGGTCGTGGAGAAGCTGGAGCCGATCCCAGCTGACATTGAAGGCTGGTAACACCCTGGACGGGTCGCCAGACTATCACAGGGCTGACACACAGAGACAGACAACCATTCACGCTCACATTCAATACTACGGGCAATTTAGAGTCAACAATGAACCTAACCTGCGTGTCTTTGGACTGTGGGAGGAAGCCGGAGAACCCGGAGCTTCTACATTTAACTTAATTTTAAGTTATGTCAAATGTAGGCTATTATATGGCTATTTAAAGCATATGTCTGGTAGTTGTTTTATATAGCCAGAATACTGGAATATTAACGGCCATATTGGGCGTCAAAAAAACTCTGGAGCGATGTATTTTTGTACAGCCAGGGACAATAAAAAAGGTGACCTCAAGTACTCCTTTTGAAATATGAATCCCAGAATAAATGCTTGGTAATGTATGGGCTAATACCTCATAAAGAGAGCAACAGCTGCTGAGCTGAATGGGCCTGAGATACGACGGGGGTCAAACAGGTTGCTGCTGACTAGTGTACACAGAAACCCGAAAGTGAACAAACAACAGAATCCTAGAAACAATGAAACCCGATCTCAATGTTACAGTACCATCTGCTGGCACCGTGAACTCTGAGGGTGGCACATTTCTGTGGCAGCGACCCTCCTGACCGCGATCAATCACAAACTCTTTCTGCACATGTTCATCAAAAGAGTTCCTGATCCCCCCGAGGCCCCAAATATGCGCATGAAAGTCTTCATCTTGAGGAGTCAACAAACAGCTCTTATTTTAGGTGTGTCAGGTGAAGTACATCAGGTGTGAGCGTCTGGTGGAGATCCAGGTGGTGTCTGCGGAGCACCCTGCACCTGCTGCCTGTCCTCACTCACCCATCGGGGGGCAGATTCCCAGCATGCCAGAGGGCAGCTGCTGACAGGATAGTCCCCTTCGCTTCTATCTGCCTCCCCTGCACAGGGCCTCCAAGGGTCAGCTGCTAAGGGCATGCAAAGATGTCGGTGGGGGTGGCGGAGGTCAAGGAGTTGGCAAGGAAGGAGGGAGGAGGGGGGCGACTGCAGTCATGGGTGGGTTGCATGCCTTCAGCAGGAGGTGAGCGTCCCGGTTTTACAATTATACTCCCCGATAATCACTTTCACAATCCAAAGGCAGCTCGGAGCTCATGCTCAGGAGGTCTCTGGTGATCACGTTACGTCCGCTGTGTGCGCCCTCTACGACCCCCGACCGTGACCTCTCCACCCACCTCTCCACTCCACCTGCCATCCGACAAAACCTGCCTCCAAGTTATCAGATGTAGTGAAAAACAGACACTCAACACCCAATCCAGTAAAAACGCTCTGTTCAAATGCTGTTTTATATCACTAGGTATGAGATTTCTAGGGCTAACACTCATACGAATTTGTCTTTTTAAATTTTACTTCACCTAACCTTTATTTAATCAGGCAGTCATTAAGAACAAATTCTTATTTACAATGGCGACCTGGCTGAAGGTAAAGCCTCTTGAGGCTAATCCATTAGTCGATTTAATCAAAAGATCTTTAAAACTGAGTTTCTCCACAAAGAATCACACAAAAGCACCACTTTTGTGCTCATAAGTTTCTTGGAAATAAGTCATTCAACATGAAAAAATCAACTACTAATCAACTAAATAAATGACCGATTAGTTGACTAATCGACTAAGAGCGGGCAGCCCTAATTATTTCATTATCATTATCTGCAAAAATACAATTGAGTTCACTTTTATATTGAAAGTCCACCCTTCTCCTGTGACAATTTTTAGCCTAATTTAACGAGTACATACAGAACTAGATTCCGGGGCTACCGAGCCAAAGATGGTTTACTTTGGAGAGGACTTTATTTAAAACTTGAAGGTAAACCTGCAGGTTTTATGCACTGGGTAGTATATAAAACCTCTCCCTTCCGAAATATGCCCCGTTCCCACATCCTGTTTCATGACGAAGCATGTCTAACTACGTTAGAAAAATTACCATCCAGAGCCATTTCTCAGGAGCATTAAGAATATGTAATTTCTGCTTCGTATTTTCCAATATAGTGTCAGAACAGGTTAAATCAACCGGGGGATCAATGAGGGGAAATGGGCTAAAAATCACTTTTTAAAATCTTTCGAAAGTCATGCCAAAAATGTGCAAAAGAAAACACCACTTCAAACGATAAAGCTCGATAAAATTAGACCCACATTGAGCGGGTCCTATGATGAGCTGCAACCATTAATCGATTAGTTGTCAACTATTAAATTAATCACCAACTATTTTGAGTAATTTTTTAAGAATAAAAAGTCAGAATTCTCTGATTCCAGCTTCTTAAATGTGAATATTTTCTTGTTTCTTTACTCCTCTATGACAGTAAGCTGAAAATCTTTGAGTTGTGGACAAAACAAGACATTTGAGGACGTCATCTTGGGCTTCGGGAAACGCTGATCGTCATTTTTCACAATTTTCTGACATTTTATAGACCAAACAACTAATCGATTAATCGAGAAAATAATCTTAAGTTCCAGCCCAAGTCCTATGACAAGTTTACTAAAGTGTGGTCTCCATTTATTGAACGTGTAATGGAACTGACTTTCTGATATACCACGCCACCTGATTGATTTTTTCCTATTTAACATTTATACATTGGATCCTTTTTATTATTTATTTATTTATTTATTATTTTAGATTATTTTATTTTATTTGTCTATTTACTATTTATATCTATATTATACTGTTTTTCTTCTTTCCGTTAAACTTTATTCTGAGTAATAATTTGCCTAATAGCTTTCCTTCTTCCTTCTTTCCGTCTGAGTGCGCTCTTGGTACAAGTGTCTCTACAAGTTTGGTATGTTTGTATAGATGTGCGTACATGTTTACATAATGCAAAACTCAACTTAATTAAAGTTATAAAAAAGAAAGAAATCTAATCAACTGTGTCTTGGAGAAAAAAAGCTAAAACAAATGGCTCCTTGCAAAGAGTCTGCAGAGACTCATTTTCAAGTGTTTGCACACACAGACACATAACACCAGCAAAAAAAAAAAAAAAAAAGATGTTCTTCATATTTTTGGCTGATATGTTTTTATAAATCCAGACAGTCCAGTGAGGTATTTTCGAGTTGGTACACAGTGTGGTGCAAATGAAGCATGTGGTGAAAACTATTTTGAACTCTATATCGCCGCATTTAAAACTTCCTGTATTCCAGGCCGGGTTACGTCCAAGGGCAGCAGCGAGCGCCAAAAGCACACTGGAGTTTACACGCTCACGTAAATATGGACACATAGTAGACACACACACACACACACACACACGGTCAAATCTGGCCTCCTGTCCCAGCTGGTGTGTGGTTTTGCCATGACAACCTGGTGCAGCCGCAATAAACAAACGCAAGTTACAACTTGTTTTGCACGTTGTAGAGTTTTCAGACAATTTCCAAAATCGTGAGTTAAATTATACAGTAGGAACTCTGAGCGACTGCTACAACAACTTTTACAGTCCTATAAGACAGAGGTCCTCAGTAATTTCTTCACTTTTTAACATCCAGCCTCTCCCATTTGGAGTTGTGTCATGCTTTCCAGCCGTCCTCCAAACCTCTCCACACTCAGAATGACAAGTGAAACGTCAGGCAGCAGCGAACAAGGCCAGAGTTTAAACTCTGCCACCCAATTAATTGACACGCACTCTAAACACGGCCAACGTATGAGAAAACTTGGACGTCGGCCTCGTTTCAAACGCTGGGAATTCAACAGCTTTTCACCGTCAGCGCTTGACAAATGTCTCTTTATTTTCTTTAACTTTTTTCTTTTGCTTAATGGAGTTGTGTCAACAAACCCGACCGGGTAGCCGAACGTAGGAAAAAAATGCTAATCACATGAAGAAAAGAAAAAAAAAGGCATTCATGGAATTTAAACATGTTCCATACATTTACATCTGGATCTTGATTTGTATTTGATTTAAAATCTTCTGCCACACATACAGAATCAGATCAACTACCGCCGCTTTCTAACACAAATCCCCGCTGGGTCACTGCTTTTATGATCAAGAGCCATTTTTTTATTACCATTACAGAACGCCCTTTCAAAGAAGGCCAGTTTCATGAAGAGGGAAACCCCTAATTTAATGTGATCTTTTCTTTTTCGTTTGCTTTCTCATGGTTTTAAGTATTGCATATAACATTTAAGGAGGAGCTGAAATGGATACACTAACTCTGATCATTGACGCAAAAGATTTTCTGACACATACACCTTTTTTTATTTCCTGGATTTTTTATTTGTTTTAGCAAAGCTGTGGTCTGGCTAAACGGACGAAAAAGTCCTACACTGAATATGTTTGTATCTAGCTAAATATGCATGTGGCGGCGTTGGTGGCACGTTGCCCCCTGTGTTTAACGGGTCACACATGTTTTTATGAAGGATAATTAACCCATTAAGGGATCTGGTGAGAGCTAATCCAACCGGTCTGCAGACATCAAACCGCGGCTGGGTCTAGACAGGTGAAAGCCGGGCATTCGGTAACCCAAGTAGACCAAAAACATAATACTGACTACTCTGTAGCGCGGACCTCTGCTTTAGTTCACAGTGTTTGACCTCCTTGTTCACTCCCGAGTGTCCATTTCCACAACAAAAGCCTAACAGGTTGTATGTGATTATACGGATACACCGCTGAGAAATGTGCAGTGAAATGTAACACTGACTGACGGGGCGATCGGGCCGCCGGGTGTTGGTGTCCTATTCGACAAAAAGGCCTGAATTTACTGAAAGTCTCCGGACAAAAAGTGCACGAAAAAGAATGACGTTTCATTTAAAGTACAACAAAAAAAAAAGAGTAAAAAATAATAAAGTCGTTACCAAGATTTGAATAAATGCAGATGGTGAGACAGAGTTTTACCCAACTATTTGGAGTCTTAGGACACATAAAGTTAAAAGCTACCAATGTTTCATACTCTGACAGCCCTGCTGTCAGGACGGGAAATTTTATCCTCCTCAATAAATCACAGGTTTTTGCATCACAGCTTTTGGGTGTGCGACTGACTTTTTAGGGCAGTTGATGGAAATTCCCCTAACAAGCCAGACAAGTATAATTCTGAGGAAAGCTGGGAAAAAGGAGGCTGGAGATGTTTGCCACGTCACATTAAGAGCTTAAGAGGTGTTATACAGTACGGTACACATTCCCATCGGGACAAAGTGATTCATGCCGAGGAGGACGCATATCGGCCCCCGACAATAAACAAAAGAGTCTCCAGAGACGGAAGCTTCCACGTTTTAAGTATTCACGGCTGCTAATGAAAGGAATCGCATAATTCAAGCAAATTGGACGCGGTGATTAGTCACAGAGAATCTGGACTTGTTTTGCACAAACACCAACAGTTTGTTTTCTTTATTTTTAAAGGATAGTATTACTGAGCAATTCAACATATAACTGGGAGTTTGTTCTTGAGACATAAGCTTTCAAACTGTCACATCTCAGATTAGTTTAGTTTATTTGAGAAGGGACTGTGCAAATTAATAGATATACATGGTATAAAAAAATGCCAGAATTAGCCAAAAGGCTGTTTTTTAATCCGTTGTCGCCGGTCCACGGTGTTACAGAAGGCATCCTAAAATACATCACAACCAAAACAGGGCATGCAGTTTAAAAACTGATGAAAGATGAAACTTTTAAACATTCGTGCAGCCTTAAAATTGTAAAAGCATACAGTAACTGTGGCTCCGAGGATTAGAGGTGCAACGATTAATCGATTAGTTGTCAACTAGTAAAGTAATCGCCGACTATTTTCATAATCGATTAATCGGTTTGAGCGAGAAAAAAAGTCTAAATTCTCTGATTGCAGCTTCTTAAATGTGAATATTTTCTGGTTGCTTTACTCCTTTACAAAACAAGACATTTGAGGACATGTTCTCGGGCTTTGGGAACAACATTTTTCAAAAAATTTTGACATTTTATAGACCAAACAAATAATCGATTCATCAAGAAATTCAGATCGGATATCAGGCTGATACTGACTCAAACAGTTGGGTTGGGTATCGGTGACAACGGGGCCGATCTATTCAATTCACTTCTATGTTTATATACTACACACATTATAGACTGGAATTTGTAATCAATTTATTGCTGCATTAAAACAAGTTGTTAAGGTTTTAACATGTACATGTTAATTTTAAAGATTTATTACGAAGTTGCTGGTGTATTTATGTATTATTTTAATAAGAAATAACAATTCAGTAAATGTATATCTATGTATTTATTTGTTACATTTTGTTTTACAAAGTTAGGAAAGTTCAAGTCCAGCCTGATGTTTCCTTACACATGAAAGAATGATCCAAGTCACTTCCACACAGTGAGGCATACAGAGTATTAATTAAACACTGGTATCAGATCGGTACTCGGTATCGACGGACACCCAAAGCCCAGGTATCACTATCGGTATCAGGACTGAAAAAGTTGGATTGGTGCATCCCTACCCGAGATTAGGGCTGACCCGAATGCTTCGAAGCTCAACCATTGCCATGGTTATTCGGATGTTTTGTTTGTTTTGATTTTTATATACAAGTAAGTAATAATGAAGTATAAATCCCCAAATATCCCATGAAATAAGAACTAATCTCACAACCTTATTCATTATTCACATTCAACGTAAATTATTGTTAGTTATTCTCAGACGGATCTCGCTGTTTGTTGAGTGTAGAGGTTTGTGTGTGGACAGTAGTGCAGCAGCGGCACTGAAACGGGGGAGACGGAGACAGACAGACAGACAGACAGTCCTACCCGAGATTGTGTCGCTTTCTGACGAGGAGCCCGGCTAACTTCAAGCGGTGCAATCAACCTGATTTCCTGATTTCGACAAGCTACTTTTGAAGTGCACAGAAAACACCTCTACATGACCTCAAGCCAACAACTTCAAAATGAATGCGACTCAATCATCCACAAAAGCGACCAACAGGAAAGACGTTGTCGAGGAGTAGCCGACGAGATGAACTCCCGCAGAGCGGGCCGCGCTGTTGTAACAGTTATTTATTCCTCTTTTCAATTCAAGGGGTCCTTCTGTTTTAAAACGGACAGCATTTAAAGGGGGGGGGAACCGGCACTATAAGGTCTGTCCTTGGAGGCACGGTCCAAATTCCAGAGAATCTTGGCAACTCCTCGGGATAGATGGGACCCTCATGGATATAAAACCCCACAATGGATGAATAGGTAAACAGAAGGGTGTGAAAGAGTGATGGCGAAAAGAGAATGTTCACTCTCAGAGAGGCACAAAGAGGGAGGTGTGTGAGGGGGAGATGGGAGAGAGCCAGGGAGTTCGGTGGAGGAGGAGGAGAAGGGGGTGAGCGAGGAGGCTCTGGAGGGAGTTGTCAGTGAGGGAGAGTAAAAGTTTTGTCTCCAGGCTTTTAGAGGGTGCTGTGTGGTGTGTTAACTCAATCAAAAGGTGAATTATACCTCCTGAGACACTCAGGTAACCTTTCATTATGGCCCTAATCCTTCTTAATAACAGAGCCGCAATGTCGGCAATGCCCCATTAGACAGAGAACCACTGAGAGGGAGAGCCATTATTCCCCACAGGCCGCTGGAAATGTGAACACACAACACTCACTCACACACACTCGCTGTGACAGATGAAATCAATCACACGTTCGACTTGAACGAGGTAAACGCAGCGTACACTCCTGCATATGGGAGGAGAGTAAATGTGTGTTTATGTGGGATCAGAGTTCCTCTAAAGTTTCACTTTAAACTGCAAATTCAGACTGAAACTTTGGAATAACGGGTCGACACGACTGTAAACTTTGTTTAAAACACACAATATATAAAGTTTGATGCACTAAATTATGATTTCAGTACAATTTACTCTTAATAGATATAAAAACAAGCTGTCAAACATTTATCTTGTTGTAATTTATATGCAGTAAAATATTCTTATTTCTACTCTTGTTAATTAGTTTTGCATTTTCTTAACAGTCGGCACATCTAAGCATTAAGTTTGGCTTTTTTAGAAAATAGTTTTATTATTTAGATTAGAAGCTCTATCAAGACTTTATGTGATGATTTGCAGCGGACAAATATACATTAAAAAAATAATAATTAAATCAATTAATGTGTAATAACGTGTATGATTAATGTCTGAGTTTAATGGAACAAATGGGTTAAAGAAAATTAAATTAATTTTAGAAAAAACTTCTGAAAAAGTTATGCAAAAAGTGAAAATGTGGTTTACTGAACAAATACTTATTAAAGTGTCAATAATAAATTAATAAAAAAGTATGAGCAGAAACTCCACGCAGCTATATAAAGTTAGATAAGGCATTAATGTTTCAACAGAGAAAATGCAAATTGTTTAAATGTTTAAATATTTAAGATGTGTCCTTGTCTTATTTCCCAGCCTAATCAAGCTGCAAACCCAAAACAACTTAAAAAGGCAGTCAACCCTAAAATGTGCAACAAAATGAGCAGCCTGATAACATCTAAATGAAAACAGACTTAATGTAGCGTCATAAATCAACAGGCTTCATCCTACTAAAGTTGTTAAATAAAGACTTCTGACTTGTGTGGACTAGACTTTATCAGCAGGATAAATAAAAAAGTTGGATAAACACAATCTATCACGATGGCAATTTAATGACTTATAACAATATACAGAAGTTAAACCCAGATTATAGGAGGAACATTAATTAATGTGTTCTAATATCTCTCTACAGTAACTATAGTATGAATATTAATAAATATATGTTTGGGTGAGTTGCCGTAAAGTGGGACACCTAAGCGCCAGTGGGTGTAGATCTTCCTCAAACAAATAAAAGTCAATAAAGCTATTAATATTTAATGTATTTCTAATATGCCTAAATGCAAAACTATTATAGTCTTTATTTATTTATTTATTATTATTTATAGTCTCATTGTTTGTTTGATGTTGTTTGATTCTCCAGGTGACATCCACACCTGTAAGCCTACGTTTTGTAACAGCAATGACATTGTAAATGGTAAAATTACTGCACATTTAGTCTTGAGTGTTTCCGACATTAGTTAAGGTGATTTAGGACTTTTAACAGACTTTTCAGGTGTCCCACATTTCGGACGTGACTGTCCCACATTAGGAAATCAAGATTTGTTTGAGAAAACTTGGCATTAAAGACATGTATACAGTTTATTTTAAGAGTGTGATATCTGCATTTTCTTTTATTTGGTTTGATTAGGACACATCCTGGGGAGTGGATTCAATGTATTGGCTTCATATCGCAATATATTCCAGAAATATAAAATGCAAAAAAATGTCCCACATTAGGCTAATTCACCCAATTTATGTCGGTCTAAAAAAAGTGTTTAAATTCTGATGTTTTCTCCTCCAAACATACTTTATTAAATATTCACCTTATGCTAGGGTGAATTAAAGGAAAGTAAAGTGGGAACTACCTAAAGTGGGACACCGAAGCTCCAGTGGGTCCTCAAACAAATAAAAGTCAATAAAACTATTGATACTTAATGTCTTTCTAATACGCCTAAACGCTTCAAACCTATTATAGTCTTTATTCTTTATTTATTTATTATTGTTTATAGTCTTATTGTTTGGTTGATCGATCCTCAATGTAACATCTGCACATAAGCCGTGGTTGTGTAACAGCAATAACATCGTAAGTGGTAAAATAACTGAACATGGGATTGCACATTTAGCATTGAGGTGAGTTTTTAAGCCTTTTAACAGACTTCTCAGTGTCTCACATTTTGGATATGACTGTCCCACATTAGGAAATCAAGATTTGTCTGAGAAAACTTGGGCGATCACACGTTTGGCTTCCCACAATTAAATGAACATGATCGCCCGTGTTTAATATACATGTTATGCTCATAGAAAACTGCTGCCTAAACTAACAGCCAGCCACCAGCCGGTGATCGAGATGTTTTGGCTTCACTTTTGTGCACAGATTATTATCTATACAACCAATGTGTTTATGATTAAACTGAGAGCATAAAACGGTTTATCTAGCCTCTTAATGTTGCTAATCTTTGCTCTTAAAGTGCTCCAAACTGATGCATTTAACTTTAAAATGTATCTAACAAAGGGGTAGGGTGAATATTCCTGTATTATTTCATATTCATAATAATGCACACAGTGCACTTTAGACGAAGCTACTGGAGTTACCCTGCACTATACTCATTTTTAACAGTCTCTTCTGCACTTTTTAATAGTCCTGTATCACAGCTGTTACCCTGCACTATATTCAGTTTTAACAGTTTTCTTCATCTTCTTGTATTTTTATATCTGGTATACTTTTTTGTACTTTGCACTACTAACTTTTTTACTAACATGTTTTGCACTATGGAACTGTGATGCTGGAAACTTGAATTTCCCTCGGGATCAATAAAGTTACTATCTATCTATCTATTGCAATATATATAGCAGAAAAAAATATATATTGCAATGTCAGTTTTTTCCAACATCCCTTATTTGTACATTAACAGGGATGCAGCACAACATGAAAGTGAAAAATGTTTATTTTAATGTAAAAGTGCAATAAAATCAATGAATAATCGTGGTGTCAATATTGATCAAAATAACTGTGATTATCATTTTGGCCATAAGAGTGCAGCCCTACAGTGCTGATATGTTCAAAACCAACTTAAAACTGCCTGTTAAAAAGCTGTTCAGCTCTGTACTCACTGATCTTTACTCCATGGTCTTCATGACTTGCTTTTACTTGACAATCATACTTTGTGATGTGCTATTGTGCGTAGCTGTGTATTATGCGTTTTGTATGTTCCTTCTTGTATGACTGTAGTATGTTTCTTTGTTTTTTTGACCTGCCAAGGGACTAAAGATGTGAATTATCTTAAAGCTATAATCTGGTATGGTGCATCAAATGGTGACATTTCTGTTTTAAACTGTACATGATCCCTTTAAAATAAAATAAAATAATAAAAAAGTCTACCTTTTCTTTTATTAGTGTGATATATTTCTTTATTTTGGTTTGATTAGGACACATCCATAGGACAATATATTCCAGAAATATGAGATGGAAAAAAAAATCCCACATTAGGTTCATTCACCCCTATTTATGTCAGTCTAAAAAAAGTTATTTAGATTTATTTTATATTTTGAGTCTGATATTTTCTTTTTTTTTGGTTTGATTAGGACACATCATATCACAATATATTTCAGAAAATCTAAAATGCAAAAAAAGTCTCACATTAGGCTCATTCACTCCTGTTTATGTCAGTCTGAAAAAAGTTATTTCCTCCACATACATACATAATGGATGAAATATTCACCTGTGCCACTCCAGTCCGTTGGGGAATGAATAAAACAGCTTTTAAATTCTCTGCACAACACTATAATATATTTTATAAAATACACATTTGACATTATTGGCTGACTGATCTGATATCAGCATGACTTATTTTGCAGCAAAATCTCTTTTATGGAGTATTAAAATCATGTTTACGCACATCCACTCATCCCAACGCAGTAATAGTATAAAATGAGTTTTTTTACCTGTACCACTCCAGTCCGTTGTCATAGTTGCGGTCGAAGAAGTGCGGCTCTGCTCCCACGGCTCTGATGTCCGGATGAACCCGGAGGAACTCCAGCAGAGCCCGGGTGCCTCCTTTCTTCACCCCGATGATGAGAGCCTGCGGCAGCTTCTTGCTTCCTTCTCCGAGAGGACTGAGTTTACCTGCTGCAAACCTCGGCGACACTAGATCCGGAGGAGGCAAGATGAAAGACTCCTGCAGCTTCCACTCCTCATGCACAAGTCTTCTGCTCCTCAGAGACCTCAAGTCCTGCAGGAGTCTGCTGGAGCTGCTGGAGGTGCTGCTGGGGGTGGTGGTGCTGCAGCGGTCTGTGAGGAGCTGCAGGAGGAAGAGTGAGGTGAGGAAGGAGCACAGCATGACCGCTGCTCTCCTCCTGCAGAAGGAGCCTCTCGACGGGGGGTCCAATGCTCGGATGCGGCTAAAAGCCATACCGGTCCCTGGGTGGTCGGTGCAGGAGCCATGCTAGGCGACCATTATTCAGTCTTCTTGCCATGAAGAAACCTTAAAGGAGTCTTCATCCACACACAGAGTGCTGCTGTGGATAACAACACCCTTATATACTCTCCTCCAGAAAAAGATACCTGCTGCTGCACACAGGTGAGAAAAGATGACAGGTGCACATTTACAGGTGCACTCCTCTCAACTCTCCTCTCTCCTCGCGCGCTCTGTGCAGGATGCCACCACTCCACCACGAGCCCTGATGTGCCTGCCACCCTGCACGTGTATAGAGTTGTAAACTTGTCAGGTTTGCTTGACAGGCACCTCCTCTGGCCAATGAGATGATGAGAGGAGCAAGACAGGATGACCAATGAGATTCCAGGTGGGCGGGGACACTCATGCATTCGAGCATCTTAGGCAAAATTAGAGGGGGTTATTTTTAATGCACAAATTAAAGTTGTGTGAAGTGGGTAAAAAAATGCTGCATAGACACACTAAAATATGCAGTTGTGTCAATTCCACTAAGTGCCACACTGGGAAATGATAATTACATCAAGACAATTAGACATATAGAGTTTATTGCTTTTATTTAAAGGTCTTATTGATAACATTTTTATGTAATAATACAAGTAGGGCATTATTTTTATTATTAAAAATGTCACTAATGAAAAGTGTCAAAGATCTCATCATGCAGAATGGCCACTTTCCGAGTGTTATATTATTATATATATTATATTATTGGATCGTTTTCTTGATGCATTACAGTGGAAGAAGTATTCAGATCCTTTCCTTAAGTAAAAGTGCAAACATTGCAATATAAAACTACAAGTAAAAGTCATGCATTAAAAATGTCACTTCAGTAAAAGTACATTAGTAAGTATTTTATGACTTCTCGGGTAATTCTTTTTTTTAAATACCTTTACATAAGTAAAAGTTGTATTACTACAGTATAAAAATACATAGTTACAAGTAAAGGTACTGCATTCAAAATCCCACTTATGTATGAATAGTAATATTAAAAGTTATCATTATGCAGAATGAGCACATCAAGTGTTATATTATTACACGTATTATATAATTGGATTGTTTTCTTGGTGCATTATGGTACAGGGAGTATTCAGATCCTTTCCTTAATGAAAAGTACAAACATTGCAATTTAAAACTACAAGTAAAAGTTTTTTTTATTTATTTAAGTTATTTTATGGGCAATAAAAGTAGGGCTTTTCCTAAAAAATAAATAAATATTATGATTGTGAATTAATCATTTTAAATTGGTGGGTCCCAAAATGAACGTATCTCTGTGGAAGATATCTGACAGTCGGTTCCCACTTCTAACAAGGCTTGTGAGACAATAGTAAAGCGACGTTGGTGTCACGTGGTGTGGAAAAAAAAAAAGGGATAAATGGCTGAGAATGACGGAAAGTGCCTGGCAACGACTTGTTGTGAAGTAAATGCAATGGAACGGGGGAGGGAGAATAGAATATAATATAATATATAAATATAATTTAATAGAATTTTTTTTCGGTTATATTGTTGCATATTCCCATATAGCATTCTCACATACAATTTAGTCCACAACAAGACAATTAAAGCCCTTAAAAAAGTCAACAAAGTAGTGCAAAGTCAAGGGCGTAGGTTTCGTTTTAACATCGGGGGGGACACATCTTAAACGAGGGGTCATGGGGGCTAACGTTTCAACTAATTAACCCGAAGAGTTGGACCCGTTTTTGACTTTTTTTAGGGGGGGCAGGAGGTCTGTATAGAGAGCAGGTCAGCAGTATACTCTTTATATACATTATGAAAGTGTATAAGGGCTAAGAACATTAAACATTACAGATGGAAGTATATGATGGCTATTCCCATGCTCTATTATGTCTCATAAGTTGTCGCAGCAATTTTAGGGTTTGCAAAACACTGCATGGGAGTAGCATGAAGTGGGCATGTCAGTACAGGGGAGACTCGTGGGTACCCATAGAACCCATTTTCATCCACATATCTTGAGGTCAGAGGTCAAGGGACAGCTTTGAAAATGGCAATGCCAGTTTTTCCTTCGCCAAAATTGAGCGCACGTTTGGGGCGTTATATAACCTCCTTCCTAGCAAGCTAGCATGACATGGTTAATACCAATGGACTCCTTATGTTTTGTAGTATTTTTAGAGATGCTGAATTGAAATTTAGGTTTGCTAAAGCACCCCTAATAACAGTCTAAAATTAATACCCGTATTTCTCCAAGTGTCATATAGCCTGTTTCACAAGCATGAATATGACAACTCAATTTGCTGCGTGGGACATTTAATAAAAAAAAAGTCATGTAGTTTACAGGTCCCATACAGCCGAGCCTTCTAGGTTGCAATCGACTGCACATAAAACCCTAAAAATGACAAACTTTGCAGTCAAGCAAAACTCACATGCTGCCTGCAGCATCAACTTTACTTTTGTGCCATTCTGTGTTATCTAGCTTGCAGACAGTGGAGGCACGCCTGTGTGTGTGGTGTATGGTGCATGCGTTGCTGTAC
This sequence comes from Sebastiscus tertius, assembly GCA_916701665.1. NCBI lineage: Eukaryota > Metazoa > Chordata > Actinopteri > Perciformes > Sebastidae > Sebastiscus > Sebastiscus tertius. Next base: position 27,316 of record CAKAOH010001702.1, read on the forward strand.
CACAACTAGGTGGGCCAAAATTTATTGAGAATAAAATTGATTTTGGGGCCGGATCAAAATTTGTTAGGTGCAACTTGACACAAGCATCAATACATTTATTTGAACCTTTATTTAAATGGTATTCTCCTTCAGATCAACATCTCTTTTTTTAATCGAGACTTGTGCACAAGAGTGAACATATACATTATGAGCATATAAATACACTGAAATTACATAGAAGACCATACAAAATAATACACTCCCCAGAGTGTTCCGCTGTAGCAGCTTGTTTTGAGACGCCGAAATTCTTCCTCACATCTTCAACACACTCGTGGGACCATTTCTCCACATGCGGCTGAAGTCAGGCCACCAAAGAAGATGCCCTCCGCCATGAACTCTTTTTTTTTATGACACGCAGAAGAACAAAAACTGTGAAATAATGATAACGGGGCACATTATTTCTTTACAAGTGAACAAGAACAGAAACCAAATGTTTCACATCTGCTCCTGCCTTTTGGGGTATTAGCATGAGAATGTGCAGGCAGTGCTTCAATGCTGCACAGCTCACTGCTCGAGAAAGAGGATGGAGACCTCAACACTGCCAGTGCCAGATGTCCCCCATGTTGTCGAAACAATACAAGGGGGTGTCGCGCATTTAACAAATCACACCCCGTGTCTTTCCTCTGTCTCGCTGACACTGGAGAGATGCTCGACCCCCTCAAACCAACTGTGATGACACACCCAGCATTCCCTCACAGAGGTCAGATGGCTTCACACTCGGAGACAAATATACTGGTAAAATAATGATGTTTAAAAAAGTCATGTTCTCGTTCTTTTCATGGCAAATTGAACGCTGAAAGTTCCTATACTTGCTGTGAGTACACTTTATTTTTTTATTTATGTATTTAAACAGGTATGAGAGGGACAATCTGACAGCGTAGTGACTACATAAAGGTTCCCGACCTCGTGGTCTGGACCCCCGACAGAGGTCACAAGATAACTCTGAGGGGTCAGACATGATTAATGTTTCTTTTTTTCTGACTTCTCTGGTCATTTTTTTTTTTAGTGGAGTAGTGGATAATTTTACCCAGTGGTGGAAGAAGTACTCAGATCCTTTACTTAAGTAAAAGTTGTAATAAGAAGTATAAAAATATGCAGTTACAAGTAAAAGTTCTGCATTCAAAATCTCACTAATGGAAAGCATCAAAGTTCTCATTATGCAGAAAGGCCACTTTCCGAGTGTTATATTATTATATTATATTATAGGATTGTTTTTTTGGTACATTATGGTACAGGAAGTATTCAGAAGTAAAAGTATAAACACTGCGTTATAAAACTACAAGTAAAGGTCCGGCATTAATAATGTCACTAAAGTAAAAGTACGTAAGTAAAAGTAAGTATGTTTTTTTCGGACTTCTCGTTATTTTTTTTAGTCAAATAGTGCATAATTTTATCGAGTGGTGGAAGAAGTACTCGGATCCTTTACTTAAGCAAAAGTTGTAATACCGCGTTATAAAAATACGCAGTTACAAGTAAAAGTCCCGTATTCAAAATTCCCCTATATCAAAGTTCTCATTATGCAGAATGGCCACTTTCTGAGTGATATATTATTATATATATTTTATTATTGTATTGTTTTCTTGATGCATTATGGTACAGGAAGTATTCAGATCTTTTCTTTAAGTAAAAATATAAATACTGTGAGATAAAAATACTCCTTTACAAGTAAAAGTCGTGTATTAAAAATGTTTTTTCAGTAAAAGTACATAGGTAAAAGAAAGTAAGTATTTTCTGACTCCTCTCATTATTCTTTATTTAGTGAAATGGATAGTTTTACCCAGTGGTGGAAGAAGTACTCAGATCCTGTACATAAATAAAAGTTGTAATATACAGTATATTATATGTATAAAAATACACAGATACAAGTAAAAGTCCTGCATTCAAAATCTCACGAATGAAAAGTATCAAAGTATCTCATTGAATGGCCACTTTTCGAGTGTTATATTATTATATATATATATTATATTACTGGATCGTTTTCTTGATGCATTATGGTACAGAAAGTATTCAGATCCTTTCCTTAAGTAAAAGTATAAACACTGTGATATAAAACTACTCCTTTATCAGTAAAATTGCTGCATTAAAAATGTTGTTTAAGTAAAAGTAAGTAAGTTTTTTCTGACTTCTTGTTATCTTTTAAAGTGAAATAGAGAATAGTTTTACCTGGTGGTGGAAGTACTCAGATCCTTTACTTAAGTAAAAGTTGTAATACCGCAGTATAAAAATACGTGTTAAAAGTAAAAATACTGCATTCAAAATCCCACTAATGAAAAGTATTATCAAAGTTCTCATTTTGCCGAATGGCCACTTTCTGGGTGTTATATTATTTTTATATATATCATATTATTGGATTGTTTTCTTGATGTATTATGGTAAAGAAAGTATTCAGATCCTTTCCTTAAGTAAACGTATAAACACTGTGATATAAAACTACTGCTTTACAAGTAAAAGTACTGCATTAGACATGTCACTTTAGTAAAAGTATGTCGGTAAAAGTAAGTATGTTTTTTCTGACTTCTCTGGTCATCCCCCTTTTATTTAAATAGTTGATAGTTTTACTCAGTAGTGAAGAAGTAC